>JAULBR010111776.1:0-10218 GCA_032355825.1 Melanodrymia aurantiaca
CTGAGGACTACCAGATTTTATATACTGGTAGCCCTGCTGGCTACCACTGGAAAAAGTTAAGGTCAAGGCCTGTACTGATGGATCACAATTGTGCTACATAATGGATATATATTCGAGAGCTCTGTCATAGAGCTTGTTTACATCATACCTTCCTTACAATAAAAGATTTATATATTCTGTTAAAACATATCAGAAACAACTAACTATTTAATTACTAGTGTTTTCAGCTCATTTAAAAGGATTAAAGATTTACAAACAAAATATCACATCTTAAACAAATATGCTTAAATGTAAACAAACATCAATAATAAAGGAATTAATAACGCAGTTACATGTAATACAGTACTATTATGGTGGATACAACATGACTAATTAAGATAATAATTAAGATTATCATAATAAATAATAAATGTTTCAGAATTGAAAGCTCTAATAATACCGAAAAGAACAAACCAGTTTTATGATCTTAATAAGGACCCAGTTATTTGTTGAACTGGTCATCAACTTGAAGAAAAGTGGAGCAAGAGACAGATAGTTCTTCGGATTCTTTCTCGCTAGTTCACATATCACATTCACAGCTGCTGACTGCACACCTACAATACATTCATTTATTCCTTTGCTACAATATGCTTTTATGCCAGTCAAATATTTTACCTGTTCCATAAAATCAATCAGCAGTTTGGTGAACCTAATCTATCCCAAAAGTTTACAGTTGCTGACTGCACATCTAGAGTACATTAATGCTTCTATTAAAACTCATTTTTATGCGTCAATCGACCATTTACTTGCTATGATTGTCTAAATGCAAGGCAAATCAGTGGACAGTTTGGTGAATCTACTTTATCCCAAAAGTAGAAATAAATCCTTGTGCAGTCATTAATAATCTAAACAGCAGCCATTATTGTGTTCAAACTGGTATAACTGAACAAGTCAGAATCCAGGAGAAAGTTATACAAGTCTGTAGTGTCATTCACTCTTAAACCCATGTCAAAAGTGATTACATGTAGAACTACTAAAGTCCGAACCAAATAGTTAACAACTATGATAAATGACTCAGTTGCGATTACTAACCATTAGAAATTCCCCACATTTTGTCCAACCAAACACACAATGTGAAAAAACCATTGCAATGACACATATTCTACTTACTGGCTTGTAACTATGTCACCTATAGCGACTTTGCAAAGATTGCATAGGGAAAATAACACGCAAATGTCTGCATGACGTCATTTTGTTTTTTATGGAATATTCTTGAAGAGAGTATGTGACGTAATAAAATGATGTCATGACGAGTGCTCAATATTAAGGTCTCACTTCACCAACAGTAACACAAGTTAAAAGAACCATGTGGGACAATAAAATTATTACTTTAATATAACATTTACGGGTCAATTTTTTCTGACTTCAGTTTATTACGTTACATACTTTGGAGACTTTCACATCTTTACACCCGTCTTGGAGAATATTTTCATAAGAACCAAAATGGTGTCCTGCAGACATTTGCATGTTATTTGCACCATGCAATCTTTGCAAAGTCGCTATATAAGTGACATAGTTACAAGCCAGTAAGTGGAATATGTGTCATTGCAATGGTTTTTTCACGTTGTGTGTCTGGACAAAATGGGGGGAATTTCTAATTAGTAGAAGTCGCAGGTGAGTCATTTATCATAGTTGTTAACTATTTGGTTCAGACTTTAGATTAATTATTAATTTATGCAGGTCTGCACATTTTAGACTGTGCTTTTGTTGTTCTCAAAGCATTCTTTTCCTTGTCAGATAACTGTTACACCATAATACAAAAAGTACATTTTAAATATTTTAACATAATTAGGTCACCTAACATATTTTAAATCTGAATGGATTATATAGCACCTGTTTTAAATACTTTAGGATAGGATGTTTCTTCTGTGTTGAAATTAAAACTTCTGTTTGATTTATTCCTGTTCTTTGTTTGTATATCAGTAAACAATCGACTGTTCGCCACCGGCTGGAATAAGTATGGCCAGCTGGGTCTGGGAGACACGCAGAGCAGAGATATATTCACGGAAGTGGAAGCATTCAACTCTTACTGTGTCCAGGATGCGCATTGTGGGTATTGGAACACAATCTGTGTGACCCAAACTCAACGAGGATAGCTTGGCAACATTACTAAGATGACATGGCAACCCTATCAAGATGACATGGCAACCCTATCAAGATGACATGGTAACACTATCAAGATGGCATGGCAACACTTCCGCCTGAGGTTTGATAGGTTGACGGATCAATCCTCCTCGGTGAACCCATTGGGTTATTTCATGTTCCAACCAGTGATCACGACTGGTCTATCAAAGGCTGTGGTGTGTGCTATCCTGTGCACATAAAAGATCCCTTGTTATATTCGAAGAAGAATAGCCCATGTGGCGGCAGCAGATTTCCTCTATGACCAAGTGTCTATATAACTGTGCATCCAACAACCACTGATTAATAATCAATTTATTCCAGTGGTGTCGTTAAACAAACAAGTCTTATTTTCTTTTAAAAGAGTAATTAGGTTTTCTTCACTGTAAAATGTTTTTTTGCGGACCATGGTGAGGTGTTATTGGTTAAAAGTGGGAAATTGTTTTGATCAAATTGGAAGTTTTGCTATGGAGAATGGGACCAGTAACCTGCTCTACAATAGTATGTATTGAACAGACACATGCTGCAGTCTCGTTAACCTTTGTTACAGTTGCGAAAAAACAAATAGTATATATAAATAAACAAAGCACAGAATGCATCACATAGTTTTTCACTTTATTAATATTCATGGAATATATATAGGTGATAATAAATTTTAAAAAATGTTGAAAACTGTCTAATTTTATGACATGTTTCAAAACATTTATACGTTACGGTTTCATTGGTGTGATAACTTTAACAATGGAAATGTGCATAAATAATATGTGCGTTAAAACAAGCCTGTGGTTTTCAGCATTGCTGAATGTATTATGCAATGGATTCACCTCCTCATGTGAAACACTATGTTTACGCTTGTAAAAAATATACAATTTTCCTATTGGGTGTCCACTTAAAAATGGTCACTGCAAATAATCCTGTATGCCTGTCACCTGTATGGAAAATTTATACAAGATAACGAGTCGCTAATCGAAACAAAATGACGTCAGCTGGTCCTTCTTTCATACTGTGGACGAAGTATCGCAATTATAATTTGTTTGTCATGCAATAAGACATGATTAAAGTATTGAAGTAAAATAATTATGTATATAACGAAACCTGGTCTGCAGAAGAAATCATCTATCATTGTTGGAGCGGATGGGTTATATGATAGTGTTTGATATAATAGGTACCTATGACAGAAATGACGAACTGGTTCATTTAAAGTCTTGTCCAGACTATCGTAACTGGCAAACTGAAAAAAGCTGTAACAAAAGTTTATTTATCTGGAAAAAGCTATATAACCAGGCTCTTATTTAGAAGTCTCTAATGGATGTTTAGCATTGTTTCTCTGCTGGATGTTTAGCATTGATTCTCTGCTGGATGTTTGGCATTGATTCTCTGCTGGATGTTTAGCATTGATTCTCTGCTTGATGTTTGGCATTGATTCTCTGCTGGATGTTTGGCATTGATTCTCTGCTGGATGTTTAGCATTGATTCTCTGCTGGATGTTTAGCATTGATTCTCTGCTGGATGTTTAGCATTGATTCTCTGCTGCATGTTTAGCATTGATTCTCTAATGGATGTTTAGCATTGATTCTCTGCTGGATGGTTAGGATTGATTCTCTGCTGAGAAAAAATTATTTATACGACTGAACCTAATATGTTGCACGAAAAAGTGTGTATCATGTGACAACGGTGTGAAGCGGGTTGTATGCAAATCCATTTTCGCATAAACAAGAAATAACACTGTCTTTGTTTATCTAAGTAATTGCATACTAGTACATTTATTACATGATTATAAACATCAACAGAAATGTCATATTACGTAAAATTGCGTTTTGTACGAATATTTCTGGAGATGCAGCCGAGTGGAAACCTTTGGTGCCAAACTTGGTGACTACAAACGTATTGCATATTGATATTCTAAGCTGTAAAATAAAGGTAAATAACACCCGTTTGAAAGAAACCGTGACTTGTGAGATTTCTGATCTCACAAGTGTTGTTGGAGATGAGTTTGTTTGATCCATCGTAACCTAATATATGTGACGTTTGGTGTGACTTCATTATTTCCCACAGGATTCATTCCTTCAACGTTGTGCGACATAACATTGTCATTATATTTGTAGTAGTATATTTGCATATGTTAATTTGATCTGCTTAAATTGATTTGGGTAGGGTTTGTAAGAAATAGAATACTACACTCTTGTCCATTAGACTCTGATCACAAACTCGTTGTTTAAAAACGTATCCAACTCACATTCTCTTGTATACGTTTTTAGGCAACAAAGATCAATCTCTATTGGCCACTCGTGTAATATAATATCTATTTTATTTGTATGAGATGATCAAATAATAATTCAATCTCAGATTACACGTATATAATTTAGTAGCAGGAAGATTAAGTTATAAAAAGCAACCACAAACGTGAATGGATGTGTTAAAGAAATCTGTCAATTGTAGAATAATCCGGTATAAATTGTTAATGCGTATAAATATTATACCAATACAAGCGATCGATGAATGAATTTGATTTGTACAAGAAACAATCGAAGGCACAATACCTATTTTTAATATGAATGCCACTGTGCTTGCGCAGCTAATGCTATTTGTAACATATGTTTAGCTAATGGAACATTTTTTCTATTAGTGTAATTAATCTTTACTTACATCTTATTTTGTAATTTAGGATAAAATATGAGTATTTCCACTAAAAACCATAACAATTATAAATCAAAATGACTACGTTTCGTCAGTAAAACACTATAGCCAATGTGTTTCTGGTCATCCAAATGGTTATAATAGCTTTTTTTGCCTAAAATAGACAAATTATTGTAGATAAACGTCCAAGGACCATGTATTAAGCCACCATAAACGAATTAGGTATACTTAGTTATATTTATATACTAAGTAGACCTAAATGTTATTTTTAATAATAACAAATTCTACATGAGTCCGAGAACTATGTTACAAATAGCATTATGCCCGGCGCAGACGAGCGTTTTTGAACGCAGGCGTCTTGCGTTAAAAAACGCAGACTCGACGCAAACATGTTTGATATTTGAAAAATCGACGCAGCGCTAAAAAACGCAACGCAGAGGGGGTCGCACACGATGCGATTTTACTGCGTTCGTACATAAGCCTGCGTTAAAAAACGCTCGTCTGCGCCGGGCATTAGATACGTAAACACGTTTGCATCCGTCTTAAAACTAATACACTGTATAAGCATTGTTCATTTAATATAATCGCGTATACTTCATTAATACGTCTGTCACGATGTTTGGCGCCAAACATATAAGCATGCATCTGCTATTATGTTATATTAATAAATGTACATATAGAATCACTGACCATTTTATTTATATTAAAGGCGTACTCCCGAGTTTTAAGGCGGATTCCATCTCACGTGGGCATCTAATGTTAGTTATAACTTAATTCTGGCTAACTGAGCATTTTTATTTATTAAAGTTAAAATTTACTTTACAATTTATTACTGTATCAGTATCCGATGTAGTAGATGAGTATGGCCTTGGAATTTTGCATACAATAATTTAGTACGATACAAATTATTTTAAACGAAAGTGCAATTTGAATGACCAGAAAGACAGGATACACATTTATTGATATTGTAAGCGATACAATGTAAGTAAATGCTAATTTTAATTTATAGATGGCCTATTACTCAGTAATATGTTACAAATGATATTCGAAGCGCGTGTACTGGAGTATCCATCTTAAAACTCCGGCACGTACCTTTAAATCATGCATTGATTATAATTATGTAAACTAAATAAGAGTTTGCTCTACACATGTATAAGGTGACAGGACACAGTGGTTTGAAGAATGTGGTAGGAAATGCCAATATGCATTCACAGAAACAGGCTCTCCATGCATCAATAGAAGGCTCAGGCTCTGACATCCTAGAATCCATCATTGTTATAGTACACTGTACAACGCCCGTGGTTAAGAGTTCACAAATCCTTTTCCTAGATTGGGTGCCCAGGACAGCGTGCGTGAACCTTAAATGTATATACGTACGCAAATTTTTACCTGACTTGACCTTTACGCCCGTGTCCAGACTTAACTTTTTTTCATTCAACATTCCAACTTCCCAGTTCTTCATATTTATAAATAATTCCTTTCATGTAAGTAGATAGAAATAGGTCACGTGAGAAAGCCAAGTTACGGCAATAATTAAATGATGACGTCACGTAGTTGAAACGGATGTGGTTACGAATTAAAACGAAAAAAAAATCATTAATTTATATCATTATTGTGGGGAATGCTGGGACGTGACTGTCATCCATCTTGTCACGTGTATAATTATTATAAAATGTTTATGTATATATATATATGTATTCCTCTTATGCCGTTGTGCAACAGCCTGGGTGCAAATAAATTCTTGTCTTGTCTAGTTACATTGTTTTGATACTCAAAACAGTTTTTGGCCTCATTTTGTTACCAGCAGTAAACGTAATATAAAGTAAATAACAGTTGTTATAGAATTTAATTACGTTAATTTTTGGATTTTTATGGAATTATTTACAGGGAAAATAATGTCATGTATCGTCAAGCGTAACCATGTAGGATATAAACGAGTTCCGGTGAGATAGTTTATTTACAACGAGTGTTTTCAATCGTATATGACGAGCGAATACGAGTTGTAAGTAAAGGGTATCTTTGGGGAACGGGTATATTATTCTAGTAGTATCACTATTTATCACAACGCGCTTAAACTGCTCAAACAATGAAAAAATGAGTTTTATAACAGAAATGGTTTGACCGAAACACTGACCACGTTGAAGCTGCGATAATACGTAATGTCAAAATCGTTCTATTCATTGATTATGACTTCTCAAAAGTCATCCCTCACATTGTGAGAACTGGATTTGTCTTCCACAGATGTCGCTAACCGCGGTGTAATAACGGGTTAAAATTCCACCCTTGGGTACCGAATTTAATGTGCGGGACACCGCTAATCTCGTGCCTCACATCAAAGTATGTACCATCGGATGGAATAGCCTATCCCACATCAGTACATATGGAATAATCTTGTAATCCTAAACTTTTATTCCTGAACATCTCTGGCCAAAGGATGTTGTAGAGGGTGCTGAAACTGAGAGATCATACCCTTGTGAAGGAATGCATACTATTAACAAGAATGTTTAATAATGTCGTAAATAGCCGTACGTTAAATCCGTTTTAAACAAACATACAATTGAACAACAACAAGTGGTCACTTGGGAATGATGAAGTAAAGTTTGTTTTATTTAACGACGCCACTAGCAACACATCGATTATAAATCAGCGTGGGAATGGTGACTGCTTGATACAAGGCGTCGTATTAGACGAATCATTGAGATGAGCAGAGCAAACAACTTGTGCAGGTTTGACTGTTCTATAGTCTGTAATCACTATGCTGAAGTCTTCCAACTGATCAGACTTCATAATTTTCATTTATAACTATGTACAATGTTGCCAATCTGACTTCTTATCTGGGGAAGTTTCACGTGCAGAAACCTGACCAAACGAACCCATGTAGCCTGTTGTGAATAACTGCTCACCGCCATGAACATAAAACATGAACATCTTTTGCCATCGTGCTAAAGTTGTATGGGCAATATAGTAAACCGATTTGACACTTATATTTTAAACGCGTAGGCTCTAACAATCGGAGTTAGGTTTAATACTGAAATATAATCTATACACCGATATCATAATGTATATATTATTTTGCATTGTTTTGTTCTTATGTGTTGACAGTCCATGTCAAAGACTCCTACTTATAAATCAAACTTATAGCCAAATTATCCCATTACCAAGAACAATTCAGGATTTTTTGATTGTCCGAGTACCAATTTGCTTAAATTAGCATCTTAAACATGTAATTTTATAACCCCTAAGCTATGTCATATGCCTAACTCACAACTGGAGTTCAAAAGCGGATTCATTTTTAAATGATGTCTTTTGCTACTACATTTTGATTGCAACATGTTTTGACTATAGCAACATTCGATACAGTTGTAAAGGCTGTAGCAGGACCGTAACCAATCGTGGGTGGGGGGGGGGACCTTGGGGTCGGTCGACTTTTTTTTTCAATATTTGTCAACGCAAATTTGCACCCCAAACTTCGTGCCCTACCATAAGCCTAAACGACCCCTCCCCAACCCCAACACCACGAGAGCTCTCAAAATCCTGCCTACGGCTCTATGTAGTTGTATTTGCACAATACAAGTTTTTGGTGGAATATAGCTATAGTACCAGCTCGGTCATGTTTGCAGAAGGAAAAGAACATCAGTTAAAGCCGCTGGTTCGAGTTTAAGAAGGATGCCACAATACCATGTGGCAGAGTGTTTAATTACCAAGTAATAACTCCATAATTATGCGAGTGTCCAGATAATGCTTTGACGGAATACACACATAACCTACTGTTTAAACAGTGGTGACACAATTTCTTCGAGGAAAAGGATCGTATCCTGCACTCTGCCTGTGGCATATTGTTAAATTCGAACCAGCGGCTACTACTATCTTTTGGGCGACCAGAAACACACTGGATAAACAGATATTGATATTCTAAGCAAGAACATTTTAATTTTAATAATTAAAAAAGGTTCAATTACCAGGACACGTGTTGCAGTAGCATTAATAGATGTGCACGATATTGTAATATCCGTCTTAAACTCGAATCGGCGGCTTTAACTGGGTTTTAGAAATATGTTATTGTATTTTATGCATATTCATCTTCAGCTCACAACACATAGGCCACTTTTGGGTCCTTTTGAAGTTTTTGAGTCTGCATTTTTACGCATTTCGGGGTGTGTTCGAGAACTGTCGCCTCCTTTGTTTTTCTGTGAATGATCTAATTCCGAATGTTTAAACGACACGTCCTTGCGAATTGTTTCTTTTGAACCAGACGACACAACAGATGACTGTTTATTCAGACATTTCTGGAAAAGAAAAGAAGAAGAAAGTTTGAACTGAGTAAAAGAATATGTTCGTGCAAATACAGTGACTAAAAAAACACGTGTAAACTCGAACTCATGGCTTTAATAGAAAAGTAAAAGACTTATACATGTATATGTGTAATGTTATTTACGTTCTTATATCCAATTGAGGTCAAGCACGTCTGTCGTGGACATTCAACCCAGCTGCCTCGAATGTTTATCAGACGGAAGTAACTGTTAGTGAGAGGAAACCCGTTACATTGCACACCGTGCACAGCGAGGGATATTTTATATGCACAGACAGGAAAGTACAAACCACGGTCTTTGTTATAAGTTTGTTATACCAGTTGTGGACCACTGGTCGGTGTAAGTTGGGGTTTGGGTTCTTAAGGCTAGTATACACGCTTCAACCTTAGAGGATGTTTCCCCATAGAGATTAAACTGGATTCCACTGGCGAGGCAGGACGTGATCGCCTTACTCAGTGTATTATACCATCATACCAACAACAACATATCTTTTCATAATGTTGGGATCGTTAACTCTTGAGCGTGTACAACTTGTCGTATTTCTCTAAACCTCAAAGACAGATGCTTTAATGCCAGAAAACACACCATCCCCAACTCTACACACCCTCCATAGCTCTACACACCCTCCATAGCTCTACACACCCTCTACAACTCTATACACACAGTTTGGTTTGTGCATGCATCTGTTTGATTATAGTTAGGTTTCATCATCTCGACCGCATTATGAAATCATTTAATGAAGATATACATGTATATATCGCAATATGGCGATGTGAACTATACAATGTTTAAACTCTCATTCACAGACGTATGAGCCAGGCGATCTGGAGTGGCTGGCCCGCCCCTTTACCGCTAGCAAATTTAGTATTCTTCAGGGAAAAAAGTGTAAAAAAGTAGAATTTGTTTGCATTATTTTATGAAGACGAATGTTTTTCATTTTTCACGGCTAAAAGTTACATTTGTATGGCCAATTCGATAAGCCCAGTAAAGTCCCATCCCATACGCTTAGGCTCATATCGACGTGAAATAGAGCACAGGGCCCGGTTGTTCGAATCCTGGGTTAACTTAACCACTGGTTAACACTAACCATGGGTTAAATTCCTTACCCCAG
>JAULBR010111787.1:0-10218 GCA_032355825.1 Melanodrymia aurantiaca
TCTGTCTGTCTGTCTGTCTGTCTGTCTGTCTGTCTGTCTGTCTGTCTGTCTGTCTGTCTGTCTGTCTGTCTCTCTCTGTCTCTCTCTCTCTCTCACACTCTCTCTATGTCTGTCTGTCTCTCTGATGAAGTTGGTCGCAGATGACCTTAGCCTGTTTGTGTATCTGTGTGTCCTGATTCTGGATATTCCACGATGTTTCACGATGACCTGGTATATAATTGTCAGATGTGTGACATATTTAGTGTAATTGTTGTGCCCTAAGCAGACAGACTCGTCATGGCGGAAGCGATCGTACTGCGTAGTCCGCTAGTCATAATGTGATGTAATGCGGTCAACTCGTCGTTCAAAATCATTAATTTAAATGGGACAAGTCAATATGATAACGTAATAGCCACATCTTTAAAAGATGCATAAACGTGTTACATGGATTAACTGTTTTGGCAATGAACAAGAATCGTTTCTGCGCATATTGATGATCATGATTCTACCTAGAACGTACCATGTGACCTAAAACGCAACAGTTGTGTTCAGTCCAATAATTTCACGGTCACCTTTTCCTAGTTTAGGCGGTACCCAAATAAAGGCACGTGCCATTATAAAACGGTACACAACCTCTTATTCCCACCTGATACAATGTATCGCGTGTAGATTATAAGACCCAATTACTGAGGTCGGCTGACGGGGGGCAGGTACATCCCTTCCCTGTTTATAACACAAGTACCCCTTGCATAATAATATATAAAACAGTTATTCTATAGTGTAAACCTTTCAAACCCATGTGCTTTTCTTTAATGACGTGCCAGAATGCCACATAACTTGTTTTATAGCAGCTACTCGTCACATATTTTCTCTGAGGGGTGACACATATAGCCCCACCCACTGAATTAGCACCTGCGGCGATCGTTGACAAACAACTTGAATTCATAGAAAATGCCATTTTTTTGTCAGCATTCCACCTTGAATGAACACGTGGAATCGTCCCTGAACATAGAAGACACAGCATAGTAAAGGAAGAACAGAGGGAATATGACATTGTGTTATACGTACCTTAAATAGTACCACTTAAGAGTACGAACTAAAGCTCCAGTTCAGATGCTGTACTGATTCATAAACTCTGGTGCAGGTGCGACTGTCTTTATGAAGTATTGTTTTAATACGTATTCAATTATGCAATCAGAGTGATCATACGATCTCATCGTAGGAAATGGGGTGCGCGTTCTTAGGGCGGAAATCACCGCATTCTGGGGCACGTGCGAGGCGTGGCGGCAAACGGAACCTCGATTTGAAAATCTGTTAATAATTACCTGACTGTGTATCATCTCGCCTGCTGGCAGAGGACCATTTGAGAATTCCACAAGTCTTTTTTTACTCTCATGACATTTAAACTAGTGCGTGGCGGCAGCGCTGGGATAGTTCTAGTAACAAACGAAGCACAGCCAGAGAAATATATACGATATGTGATAGCCATAAAATAATACTTCTACAGAAACTAAAACCTAAAAAAACTACACCGGAATGTAATTTGCTATGTCTCAATGCAAATTTGATTTGCCCATAAGTACCTTTTTTTTATTGACAGTAAATTGTGATGAAGATATGACTACCGTGCATGTCTAACTGATGTGAATATCACTATTAAGAAGCATACATGTACATGTAGCACATGCTCATGCTATTTGCTTATGCTATTTCACACTTACATGATTGTATTTCCTCAGTTATGGTTAGATAAGTTAGTTTGTGTTATTTAGTTTCTTATATCCAATTAAGGTTCAAGCACGTCTGTCCTTGACAAGCAGTCCGGCTGCCTAAACTGCCTGCTCAGGACAAAGGTTATTGTTAGTGTGAAGGAGGAAAACCGCTGTTTGTTATTAAACAGAAAGATATAATTATTGTTTATATGTACTTTCCCACATACACACTAATATATATCACAGTACAGTATATATGTGCATAATTATGTTTTTAATTGAATAATATGGCGTTAATATGTGAAAATAATGAATTGTTAGGTTCTATTTTACACTGAACTATGTTTATGTTTGTAATGTGGTCCTTTTATCCTTCTTTCTCTTGTGATGAGATCTTTCTGATTTAATCATAATATATAAAAAAAAAAAAATTGTTAAACACAACTTCAATGTTAATCATTATTGTTATATGATTTTTCGTTTTCCAATTATATAGAAGTAAGCGAACTCCAAATTGAAAGCAATTTCATACATTAAGGTGAGCGGCAAGAAATCGGGTTTATTTGGTGTAGTAATATCTGCGCAGTACTTAGCCAATCGATGTTGAAGAGCCGCGGCGAGAGAATCACTTGAGATGCACAAATAATTTGAGTGGGAACAGAAAGATCACAGCAAACGTCGATTTAATCAGTCAAGTTAATCGAGCGCTTCCAGAATAGCGAAACATATGAAGCAATTAAATATATACATTGCATCCCAAGCTAAATACTTTATAGGCAAACGATATATACAGACAGGCATCGTCAAGTAATATAATTAAAGCTTCTTACTTTTAAATTTGTCTATCACCTTTTGTTATACGTCACATATTTTGTTATTAAAAGGTGCGGGAAATAAATGATATGGTAAAAATAACAATTTTACACATTTTATTCTCTACCTATCATATACATGTATAATGAAAAGGTTTTATATATAATAATATTATGTCTAAATGAATCTAAGTACATGTAGTTATGCTTTTGTGTTAGAGGTGTGTCCACAATAATAGTGCCTATACCCAATCTACATTATATATAATACCTAAGTGGTTATTTTATGTTTTTGTTTTAGAGGTGTGTCCACAATAATAGTGTCTGTACCCAATCTACAATGTCATTCCTGGTAGATATGTTTAATTATTGAATTGTGATATATCGCCATAAAGTGGGACCAATAGCCGACCATTATCAATTGTAAATGAACGTAGAAGTAATCTCCAGAAGCCATTATTGTGTTGATTGGGCGCAAAGATTAATCAGCGTCGCAGTTTAGGTAAAAAGAG
Organism: Melanodrymia aurantiaca; assembly: GCA_032355825.1. Classification (NCBI taxonomy): domain Eukaryota; kingdom Metazoa; phylum Mollusca; class Gastropoda; order Neomphalida; family Peltospiridae; genus Melanodrymia; species Melanodrymia aurantiaca. The sequence goes on from JAULBR010111787.1 coordinate 3,016, forward strand.
ACGGGATGAATTTTGTGGTTTGGAAGCCACATAAGTAATACATTGTAGTTCAACTACTACTACAATGGGGACAATAACAAGTTTCAGGTTTCTATGATATTCCAAACGACAAAATCAAAATGTGTATCTCTTTACAGGGCAGAGTGCAAGAGATATTGCCATAAAGTCGAGACAGAACGTATTCACGAACCAAAGCCAAAGATGTGGTGACAAAAGGTGTGTGCGAAAGTTTTGGATGTCAGCACCCGTTGTAAGCACAGCCATTTTGTTTTGTCTGGTGTTTCATGGAAATGATGAAAGGTAAAAGAGGTGCAGGTAGGGTATTGCATCAGTTCAAATGGTATATGATCACGAATCACTGTCAAAGCATTGATGATACCAGGTATTTGCGTTAACACAGCCATATTTACTGTGTGCTATCTTCATCAAACTAGGATATTCTATAAAACATCATCTGTGTCGATGGTGCATCATATCGTGAAATAGCCTTCAAATATCTGGTCTTCCAAAACTTCATAGTAGCATAATATGAACTTTTACCTACATTACTTTGTCACATATCAAATTATTACACACAATATTCTAAGGACCATATTAAGCTACTACGGACCAATTGAATATAGCAATAATTATATTGATGTTCTAAGCAATAAAGTTTGTGCATCCGCCTTAAAATCGTAAAGTCCCTTCAACGGACACCTCGCTGTTGGAAGATGTCGCTAGACACACTATGAACTTGGCCTCATTTAACTCTCTTTGTTCTTATAAGATGTAATATATGCACACGCCCGTCCTAGCCCATGTTTTTGATACGCTGGATTTGAACCCGAGATCTATAATGTTCGGTTGACCGATTTATACGATGCTGATTTCATCGTTAGGTTAATCAAGTGTACTCAAATACCATATACTATTCACCCTCACACACGCAGTCAGGTTTTCGCTAACTTCAAAGTGACACTTTAAGTGTGTGTCCGCTCTTGCATGCTGTGAAGCGTGCACGTGCTTTTGAGTGCATGTGAGCATGCATCACAGTGATCATGCACAAAATGTGTAGCGTTCATGCGTATTTGTGAATTTTTGTATTATAGATATGGATATAAAAATGGTTCGGGTTGTCTGAACCTCGGCGATTAAACTTGTACTTCGAGCCAAGACATCAGTGCTTTTTAACCATGATTCATGATTTGTCATCTCTACTTTGTCGCAATATCCCTTCGTCTTTGCTTTGTGCAGAGATACGCAGTTGGACATGTGAATGATATGTCGTTTATATTTCAGGACGTATTGAAATAGCATAACCTGACTGAATATCTTGCTTTGTTTGCCAATAATGAAATACACATTAAAAAAATGTTTAGCATAGTATAAACATAATTATCTCAAATCTGCCTATTATAGAACTATAAAACTGACACACAATAATATAATCATATTCGTTTTCTAGAATCTACTGCTTTCATATTGCAAACAATGCAATATCAATATTAGATTGCAGACAATTTGTTTTGATTAACAACGTATTGGTAGTTTTAACCAATAGTTTACATCTTTCGTCTGATGGTGTTCTTATCGTGGACGTCCGGCTTCAGCTCTCGTTTTTATATTGATTACGTTATCTTAATACTCTAGTGTTCAGCTCTCACTAGCGTTTGGAAAGGGGTTTAAGGCAATTGGTGGGGCTCGGTGCTAACTGGCAGAGACGCCCAGGTAATAAATTAAGAGAGACTCTTAGCTTAGAACACTCTCGCCCTGGGTACAGCCTCGGCATTAGGTCGCGACCTTTGATGGCGGACCGTACCCAGAGCTGGAATGTCTAAACCTTTAGTGGACAAGGCACTAACGCGAATGAATGAAGATTAGAACAGGTTTGTTCCATATTCATATCTTCAACTGTACTACCCTCTTTTTGTTGCTGTATTTGTAATACTATACCAATAACTATTCTTCTTTTTAATTAACATTATCATGCTACCACAACTTCATGTTCTGTGTATCATGTGCAAATCCGTGTATAGACAGACAGGTCAAACAATCACAACTGTTGATTTGCATGACAGCGCAAAGGTCGCACAAACGAGCAACTTTTATTGAGACATAAACGTAAAGCATGAAGAAAATAAACCGCAACTGAGCTGTTCGCCATGCCAGGAACACACACTGTAAGAATCGATACTGTCGGTCATTTCAATAATGGCCAATTGTGTTATTGCCTGATCTCAGCGGTCTTCTCGTGTGAACAAAGGGTATACATTCCGAGACAACAAGTCACACAGATAAATGGGAGATCATCTGGAAATGGAAACGTTGATGGATTTTGTACTCGTTCATTCAGCTCTTCGTGGCAGGCAGGCAGGCAGGCAGGCGTTACAACATAACGAACAGTTGTAACACGTTTTCACACAACTGTGTGGAATCGATAACCCCAGCGTGTAAAATTTGGAAAGAAAAAAAAAAGGTTTGCAAAAAAAATTAATTGGAAATAAACATGACAAAATGTGTTTACATGCACCGATGACCTGGTTTCTTCTTTGGCTTGATCTTTACTTCTCGTATCGCCTTCAAAATACTGTCGGCGCCCTATAGTATCGACACAGCTTTAAACAACTACTTCATGCATCACTGTGTGTCTGCACTGCAGTACGCAATAGTCAGACCGCCAATAGTAACATGCGCAGAATCCTCAACACAATCCAGCAGACCCATGACTTAAGCAGTAGGACATATTTTATTCTACATATAATGGTGTTAGGTTCCATTCTCTGACTGCATGGTGTAACTATTCAGGCTATAAATGCATTACCTTGGCATCCAAATGAATGTCTAACTGCATGCTGTTAAAATCGAGTCTCTAAATGAACAGCGTTCCTAAACACAAACACTATGACGTATTGGCATACTATTATACATGCATGGCGACTACTTTGATATAAATTAGAAACGGTATGAATTTAACTAGCAGTCCGCCAGACCTCTTGTTTATTGTTGGACATTAATACAATAAAATAAATAATAATACATTTTGAGTTCTTCGATCGTTCGGGTGAATGTTCCAACCGAATGAAGATAATTTTGAAGATGACTATTACTGTGCATTGGAAATGGAATGGTTACACACGCATAGTTATCAACAGATTTTTCCTTTATGGCCAGACACAAAATACTAAAGAAACATTACCTTCCTCGCCAATAATTCGCTTGCTCGCACACTTAAACACGCTTTTTGTGATCATTGGAATGGAGCAAATTTACTCTTATTGACCACATCATGGGAGCATAGGTCTGTGAAATTCTCGTATTTCATGTTGCCATCTACACTGCTGGCGACCACTTCCTCCAAGACGAGAACGAGATAGTTTAATTAATATTCCGCACAATCCTCATGCCAGAAAGGCAGACATGATCACAAACTCATATATCTACTTCTGCCCTGCTGACCACGCAAAGCAGACACACCAAGGATGGTCAAGGAATTAGCTTTATTGGACGATCTTTGGCACGAAAATACAATTACATTTATATGCCTCCGTTTGCCTCTGAAATCACGTAGACAAATCACAGAAGATTGGTCGTAAGACGACGTGTTCTGGAGGCTCTACTTGTGGGTGAGTCGGCCACTGTATCGCTGGCAAGCGCGCTCTCCGATGAGAGGAAATGATCACATCTGTGACTGTGTCCACAGCACGGAAGTGTCAGAAGAACATGCACAGACGGTCTGGATTATACTGCTGCATGGTGCCGCCATTGATCAAGTCATGTTTACAAAGATACGTATTTTCTGTGTTAAAAATACATTGAATCCAAATTGTTACCGTGTTAAAAGTGAATAAAGAATTGAAAAAAAAGAAAATGAATTGAAGTGTTACACTAATAGGTTAAATACGTAATTCGGATTAGGTTGTGTGTTATCAGTATGTGGATTGTGTGCACACGACTTCATCAGTTTAATGAAAATAAGCAAACAAAATGGCTGTACTGATCACGGGGGGTATTATTGGGATAGGATACGCTCGTCTTTCTCGAATATTTGGTATCTTCGAATTCACTACATTGGCTGTGAATCGCGTTTACATGCCATCACTATGTCGGCACATAGTCGATTCAATTCCACTTTGTTAGGAAATATGTGTTCTGCCATGTTGTTTGTTTTGACATTTAGAGATTTCATTGAAGAAGTCACACACGCTGAGCTAACGTACAGACATATACACAGTGACATACATAGACATGATATACATATACATAGACATAATATACATAACTATGCATAGACATATACAGTAGTATCTCGCCCTTCTCTCAAACGTACTCAGTAACACTTTTGTCAGATTACCCCTCCCACTGATAACCGTGTCTTTTCTATAATTTGTTCGAGGTCATCTGAACACAGATATACCATTATATGAACTGGAATCATTCGAATTGGTTGATTTCTCCTGTCTTGTAGATGTATATGTTCATTACCAAATCTAATTTCTTACATTGACCGATATATCAGCTCTATTATAACTGGAGACAAGGAATCAAAGATGTTGACCATATAGACAGACACGACAAAGCTGAAGACTTTCTGACAGAGCAACACCTTACAGGATTAAATCAAGTACAAGACCTAGCAATAATTGCATCTCATCTACACAGCTCTTCAATTCGGTTCGTAAAATGTTTCAGTTGTAAATCATGTACATGTATTATACTTCAACAATAAAAGTTAAAAAGTTATTTGACAAATATCATCCTTATAAAGTTGCATATAATAGAGGATATTAAACGAGCTAACCTGTGTTATCGTTTGAGTCTTAAGTGAAATAATGCTTATAGAGCTTTAGGGAGTGATTTAAGTGAAAATTGTTTCACAAGGGACATAAACTTCATAATACAGAGTAGCGACTTTCATTATTCCAGATGTTTCATTGTGAATTTTTTTCGTAACAACCCAATCATATAACACATTATAAACCATGATGATATGTATTTCACCGGTTAGTGTTCGCTTGGGTAAAAAAGAGAGATTATTATACAAAAATGTGTGTTGAGCACTGTGGGGAATCATACACAGGAAGTTGCGAGGTGTACTCAGACACTTTGAAAGTTGCGAGGAACGCACACACGCGTTTGACAAAATAGTTCATAGGAAGCATTTTTGGGCATTAGATCGACGAATTAGAGGTACGATTAATTCACTAAATATTTAAGGTTGGTTGTGAACGGATTTATTGTATGATTTTTGGGTGGTAAATATAGTTAAAGTAAGTTTCCTCGTGCACAACTGTGGACATTTTACACGGGTGCGCTAATTCAAACTTTTATATTCCAAGCATTTGTTTTGTCAATCAATTGTTTTATCATCTTTGAGGCTAATTATGTCCTTTATAATACATGTAATGTGTGTCGAGCGTTTGTATAATGGTGAGAAGAGGCAAACCATTATGCACACGCTGTATGGTAAGTTTGTTCTTTTTTTTTCTTCTTTTTTTTTGGATTGTCCCCAGAAACATAGGCATGCCAACTTACCGTACACTAATGAAGTAACAATTACTTTGAAGAAACGGCCACACAAATAACAATCATAAATGTAGCCATGTTTTGGCGCGCTCTGGACTGCGATTAGAGAATAAACAAAAGTGTACAACAATATTTACTGAAATATACCATAGAGAAAGCAATTTTTTTTTTATAAGATATTTTTATCGAAGTGCTGTGCAATGATTACTGCACATGGTTTGAGGAATTTGGGGAAAGCTCGCTTGTTAATGATTAAATCAATATATAACCTGAAGTGTGGACACAAAGTTTAGTACAAATGAACAGAAACTATCCTCGAATATCACTTACATGTCGTAGATCCGTGGCATCGTTGGAAAACTGATCAATATTGTCGCTGAAGTCATAATAGTTCCTCGCAACTTTCAAAGTGTCTGAGTACACCTCGCCACAGGAAGTACGATTTCCCCACAGTGTTTAGACTGATTTTACGAAACGATTGTCTGTATTCCTGTGTTGGCCGAGCAAGAGTGATGATTATACAGGACTACACATACGAGTGAACTCAGCCTAACACACACGCGTGTGTACTAATTTCCTTGTTCTGAGAACCCATGACTTCATAAAAACGTAGAAAAAAAAGTGTTAAACAACCGTGAATGTCTTCTATAACAACGTTTTTTTTCTGAAGCAGCTGCTGCACTCCAAACAGATGCATGACGTCACAATCCGCAGTGACGTTACAACAGTTACTGCGCTGTAACATAATATTGGTTAAAATCTAAACGACAAAAAATTAACGTGGCTAAATACGTATCTGCACATTACAGAGTTGAAAGGATATTATGAACAAGTAGAAATTGCATGTACTCACGAATCACCGCTCAAACAGTGATGATACCAGGTGTTCCCAAAAGGTTAGTGTATTCTTCCAAAGTAGTGCCACCGTCATTAACGAAAATATTGCTTATGTAAACAATTGGGATTCGAACATACTGTACTGATTCGCAGTTGTTCATAAGCATAATCATATTATTGGTCACTGTCTTATTGGAAACAATAGATAAGCATTATATACAACAGGTTATAGTAAGGTATTATGTCATACATCATCTGTGTCAATCAATGATCATGCAATATCCCTTGAATGTCTACCTTATAACGCGTTGAAGGTTTTCACCAGTCCACGCACAATATTATAACCTTGATGAAACATCTTGTGAGCGAGAAAAAAGTTCGTTTGTTTAACGACACTACTAGATTACCTTAATTATTAATCAGCAGTTAGTATAATTATGTCAAACGCACGGGGTTTTTTAAACCTGGTCACAGTGGAAACCCGCAACCGCCGCATAGGTTAACCTTATTGTATAACAACTAGGGATATTTTATGTGCACTTCCCCACAGACAAGATAGCACACACCACGACCTTTTATGTACCAGTCGTGGATCACTGGTTGGAACGGAAAATAACCTAACGGGTCCTCTAAGGAGGATTTACCCATCGACATATGGAACCTTGGGCAGACGTTAGTGCTGAGCCAAGACATTGCGTTGCTTAAAATAGGCATAGAATCTTCCTTACCAAAGTTTTATGGTTGGTTTGGTTTTGGTTTGGCATAGTAGGACAGTTCGTTATATTTTGTTTGACTTGTATGTATGTTTATGTGATTAATTTGTCAAAGACAATCTCGACTCCTTTTCAAGTCTATGATTGT
>JAULBR010111798.1:0-10217 GCA_032355825.1 Melanodrymia aurantiaca
CGTCTGACGTCCAATAACCGCTGATTTATAATCGATGTGTTTCTAGTGGGGTCGTTAAATAGAACAAACTTTACTTTACTTTTGAGTATTGCTATTGGTTCTTTCATGGAAGCTGGATGTAGTACAAAAGTATGGAGTTTTGCCTGTTTGACCTACTGTTGTTTAGCGATGTTCATTTATGAACAATATCTTCCTGAACACTGTGAGTGTGGCTGCAATAAAAAAAAATATTTGCCCATTGTGAATGTTTGCGGAGGGAACCGACATCACACGTTGTCCAGTTGTGCTTGTCACACTTGTGTGTTGATGTTCTTCAATACTATCACCGGACATCAACTGTTCACACATCATTCTACCATATTTATATAAACGCTCCTCAGACTGTACTTTGAACCGAGATAAACTGTTCACAAACCCACCATATGTAAACACTCCTTAGATGATATTTTCGCGGCAGATAAACTGTTCACACATCTACGATATGCATGTAAACATTCCCCAGATACATGTAACATTTTCACGCAACATAAACTGTTCAGGCTTACACTATATGCACCATTATGTGGACGTTCCCCAGATAAATCTTTCAAATGATATACCGGTAAACGTTCAGATATAATTATACCATCTCCAAATGAATGTAGAACTGTCACCTTACATGTCTTATCAGTGACACAAAATAGTCTACGGTTCTAGATTGTCAAATGTCATGCTATTCGGTGCAGTAGGTTCGAATCCCGCCATATACATCATATTGTGATCATAAAACACTGGTGATCAAGATATATTTTTAAAAAAACAAACAAAGCGGACACCGTTTCCAAAAGATGTTATCCCGACAGACGACAGTTAGTGTAGCATGCCTCTTGTACTGCGTACCCCCAGCATACCCTCTCGCGAGGTCAAGTGCTCATAATTATGGTCGTGTTTTCGGCAACTCCCGTTACCCTTATCTGATGGAAAGAGTGGTCATAATACTAAGACAGATATTGCTTTATGGTTCGGAGTGGTGTTTGGCTTTTGAAGTCTTGATGACTCGCGGATCAACGGCTGGTCTAATGGCAATAGAACAGACTTGAAGATTGCATTGAAGAGCCATCGACGTCTGCTTTCGCCAAATAGAGTCCGCTCCGGCACTGTGCCACCACAAATATACTTCCTTTACACATTGCTGTTTACTTTACGATATCTTTTCCGGTGTGTTCCCTTCAATATCCGGCACTAGTGGTAAAGACTAACATCAGAGGAGCCCCCCATTCTAATCTGCATTATGCTGAAAAGACGACATTGGATTTCTAGAGTACACTATTTACGTTTCTCCTGCAAATTTAGCTCTCAACGTTCGTATTAAGGAAAGCTCGAATAAGATAACATTAAATTAACCCATAAACCAGGCCTGACATCGACGTCTCATTTCCAAGGACTTTCCAATGCATTTAGCGTCGAAGAGTTATGAAATAGCGAATACGCATTCAAAACCTGCTTCTTCTCAAAATGTTGGGTAAACAGTACATGATTATATTACTCGTTTTTACGACATGTTCTCTCAGGGTCTGTCCAGAATGAAATATAGTCTGCATGTCTTGAGTGAATATATTGTTATTAATGTCTCCCTCAAAGGCAATAGCTGTTTATATAGTCCGGAAGTAAAAGGCGTGTCCCCCATCCGTAGCTTACGTTGACAGAAATAGTATTGTCTTAAAAAAAGCTCGAAAAAACAGTCGTCAGGAAATGGTGAAAATCACACTGGGAAATTTTTTGAAATTTGTTTTTGTTACAAAGCAAACAATTCACTAGCGACCATTCATATGTTACTGTTTGTAGCTGGTAACTATCGTGATGACATAAAACAACGTTGGTTTCGCTGTGTCTGTAATTCACCCGCATTTTGGTTTACTGTGTTCTACACGAACACACCAGACACATTGAGTTATGAGATACCGAATCGATCCAAAACCACCCGAAATGCCCAATTGTTCCAAGATGTTTACAATAATTATACCGTTCGAATAAATAAAAAATAAAACTACAGCGTAGAAAGTAGCTTTTAATTTGTTAGCACACAACGAGTATAAAATATGATCTCAAAGAGTCGAGTGACCAGTCATATTGGTATCGATGTTATGACACCATAATTTGAAAGGAAATTACTTTCATGTTCGTGTATATTAATTTTATTTTTAGATGTAAAATCTTAATATTCAAATCATTAACCGCCAAAGTCAATCACCCATAAAGTACATATCAATCTAATTTGAAAGTTTATAATTAACTCTCATTATCGGACGATCTGGCTGTAATGCTCAGGACACGTCATTCAGGATGTTCATTAACAACTTGTGAATGACAATATCTCCAATTCAGCGGGTTAATGAGTTTTAAAATAAAGTTTTAATTATATCGGTTGACGACCTAACTATACATTGACAATAAACAGGTCCGTCATTCTAAAATATAGAATGCATTAAATTGTATGTAAGATTTTCTTTATGCATGTATTTGTATAAGTAGGAGAGTTATTGCTAGTTGTTCATCAGGACCCATAGCGCAGTGGTTAATGCATCGGGATTAATACTGATAAGTACTGGGTTCGATTCCTATTCGTGGCATATGAAATTTTTAATCCCAGTACGACTCCAACCCAGAGTGAGTGGTCCGCAAAGCTCAATGGGTAGGTGTACATCCACTTACACCGACAAGTGTCCACAACTGGTTTAACAAAGGCCGTGATATGTACTGCCCTATATGCTTATAAAAGATCCCTTGCTACTTAAATAGAAATAGCGGGTTTCCTTTCATACTAATACTGACATCTATCCTGGACAGACAGTCAAGGCAGTTGGACTGCGTGACCATGACAGACGCCCTTGAACTTTAATTGGATATAAGCACGTAAACAAATTAGAACTAACTAACTGATGGTTGTTCAACACAAGGAGTTTTAAATTTAAAAGCGTCTTAATCCCAAGGTTTTAGTGAGACTTACAGCCATATAGTGAAGAAATACACACTTGTATTACCAAACGCAGCCACCTAATGTCGTACTTTGTCAGGTCCGATGACAGTTTGACTCGGGGTAATGAGGATCAAATGATAATAGCTAATAACACTGTGCAGATAACACGGGGATCAATTTGACACAAACCGGGTGGTTTTCTTCAAATATAAGCCTTAGCTACACATCCCAAATGTGTCCTTTAAGTGTATGTGTATCCAATAACTGAAGGACGGAGTGGGATCTAATCCGCTGATAACTAGGTAAATACTGACAAGATTACACACATAAGCCTAATCTAATGTGGCCATTACTCGTCCTTCAAATTCCGCCTCCAGACATGTGCGTTGGTAGTTGACCGTGTCATCAAACCCGTTCAATCAAGCACCTGTTTTAAGTATCCACCTGTCTTAATTGGCCACCATTTACGTGCGTTATAACAATGTATTTGAAATTTTACGTTGATATTTTTAAAGATTACACTCAACCGAAATATATCTGATACCACTACTTCTGTCCTCTCCATAACGTTTTGTGATGCAAACCACTCCACCCACCCCGCACATACACTCACGCATACACGCACAAACACACGCACGCACACACAAACACACACTCACTCACTCACACACCCACACACGCACGCAGGCTCACGCACGCACACACACACACACACACACACACACACATACATGTACCCTTCCAATTCCTCCTCGAGTGTGGCATAGTAGTTGAATGGCCTCGTTAATGTGTGTTACATCATGTACTATAAAGTTATTGTGAGATGTGGGTACCCCCCATGGGCATTTGACGCACGAGGTGGCGAGGTTTAGAACCCTTTTATACGTTAAATCAGACAACGACAGACATTGTTGATGTTTTTGCAGCATAGATGGCGATCACGATACAATAGATGGACAACATTTTTTATGGTCCGTGTAAGCTGATAAACATCTCAGTTACAAAAGTCGGCAAATATATTCAGAGCTGTGTATTGAAAAATAATTTACTAAGCAATGTCACCTTTCACATACCATTAACTAAAGATCAGATCTTATACATATACATAAACGTAAGGCAAATTGGGTATTTGTGGTCATCCATATAAAAGTCGTTACATGCTTGCCGGCGCTGTTACATGGATCGAGTCTACGCATAGTACTAACGTACTGCGTGCAAATACAGGGCTGACAAGGATAATGTTACATTTTCTAAACTAGAGATAACATCTACTGAAATATATGTGGTTGAATGAGGCATTATGTATCTACCCAACGGGATCTGTCTCGCTGCTTATTTTAAAATAACAAAACAGTTGACATTGTATTGATCTGAAATACCTTTCAAATAGCCAATATCAGATATCTCAGAAGATTCCTTTATCGACACATAGTCTCTTTGATTAGCCGGGGTATAAAATATGCACTTTACATCAGGCACGTTTAAACTTGCAATATCCATTGCTGTACCAGTCGTGAACCACTAGTTGGAAGATGAAAAAACCTTACAGATCTACTGATAATACGATGTTTCCTATTCTACAAGGAGACATGACACCAAAACGTAACTGTATATAATTGCTCTATAATGATTGGCCAAAAAAGAAGATGGCATAGCAATGTGCGAAGGAGAGGGAAGCGGTGAAAGTTGTTGGTAGTTTACTAGTACTGCGTCTTCACCCCAAATATAGACACCTACCATTTGATTGAATTGTTACCTTTTAACTTGTTTATGCCTCGTTAAATTTTAGTTAACAAATTGAGTGTGGAAACGACGAAACGGACAGGTTGTAAACGTTTGTGTCGCAAACCAGCTGATGGAAGCGAGCGGTGCGTTACGGTTCCAAAGCGTATTACCCGTTTCACCTGGTACACCGTCCCCTGGGCATGTGTCTGGTGTCAAATGAGCGGATTCCATTAAAGGGTTACCTAATCAAGTAAATTCTTGTGTGTAGTGTCAGCCAGGTAAGGACGAACTGACGTTCTGGAATGGGTACACCAGTGACACCTGTCATGTTCACGTCTATCTTACCTACGAACCAGATATCCTTTTTGTTCGGGAATTTTCTTACATTAAAACCTGAGAACTTACAAACAAGCAAGGTGGTGTTGAAAACATCAAGGTATTATTTCCAGAAATTAGATTGCCTCATTTTGTCAAGTATTTGTTCACTCAATTACAAAGGTGAATTATATACACTGTAGTTACAATCATCGATCGTCCCCAGTAAACACGAATATCAAGGTCTGCGGTATGTGCGGGGATCCTGTTTGTGGCAGAGTGCAGATAAAACATCCTATGCTGCTAATTGGCTATATGGCGACAGCGGATTTCTTTTGACACCATAATTAGTTATTTATCAAAGTGCTCCAGTAGTGTCGTCAAAGAAATGAACTACTAGTATATGATTGGGTCAACATCTGTGACATCTCTGACAGTCTCTTGTCGTAATACGCAATCTGCATATTTCTGACAATCTGTTGTCATAACAAGTCAGTTCTATATCTGAGATATCTTATCAGCTTTTTGCATTTCTATATTACTACAATTTATGTTCGTGCATGGTACATGCATGAATCTATACGAATACAACTTAAGCCTATTATTAGTAGGTAATCCTAAATATATATCCTTGGCTTTGTATTAATAACTGTATCAGTTATACAAACACTACATATTGGTCGGAACAAAGTTGTAGTCCCCTTTGAACAAAGTGTACAAATATAGCAAGTTTCTTGTTTATGCGGCATTCGTCATGAGAGATGGAAATCTTGTCAACGGAGTTATTCACGGTCCTCTCCGGGCACCATGTCGAGTTGGGCCGTGTTTACACTAAAGTGCTACCCTCACGAGACGACGTATACAGGGTCAGGAGGTTGTCGTTGTAGAATGTGATTATGACAACGGCAGCGTCCACAGTCTATGACTATCGATGATCATACTATTTACGTAAAAAGGTCGCTTGGTACCATTTTAGAATGCATTTAATCATCGTAGGACGTTAATTTGGGGATTTTTTTTTGTTGGTAATTACGTATGCTAAGATATAAGGAAACTGATAATTGATCATTTTAGTGTGGCGAATTAATTTTTATTTAATATACTAGTATTTAGTGTCGAGAATTATATTGTGACATGATTGTTTTAATTCAGATGTTTTGAGGACTTCAGTGTCACTTTTATTCTTGTGACATTGTCTTTTCAAGTGATAACTTTAGTGTGGTGAAGTCAGTTGAGATATGATTACTTTGATTGCTATTTTTATTGTCGTGAATTTAGTTGTGACATGGTTGTTTTAATTGAAAGCATTATGTTTCACAATTCCGTGTAAAATGGTTGTTTTATAGTTAATAGTTTTTGTGACTCGAATTCAGTTATGACCTGGTTGTTTTTAATTCAGTTGTGATAATATTATCAATCGTTTAATTGATAACTTTATTGTCACGAATTCAATCGTTAAATACACTATTTATTTTAATAAAAGCATTAGCGTCGTGAATTCATTGTAAAAATCTTCCGTAAAAATCTATTTTTGGTTTTATTGTCGTGAAATCAGTTTTGTCATGTTTGCTTTGATTGAGAACTTTAGTTTCGAGATTGTAGACACTTGACGTGACTGTGCAATACCGCATTCTCTATAAATACAATATTGAATACTTACAATTCTACAAGAGAAGCTTTACAATATTGGACCACAGTGGATTCCTTTTTTAGCAAATCACGAGCCTACATGCAATTACATTATTCACCATCACTTGGCATGTCTGGTCTCTTGTATTGTCACGTTCGTGCGCCGTGCATGAAGTTAAATACGTCCACAAATCGAAACGCAACAACTGTTCTGTAATGTACGTATTCACTCCAAATACTTACAAAAAGTACTCTGTATTGATCTAAAAACTGTTTCAAAGTTCTCTATTTGTTTTAGTTCTATTTTTGGATCATGTCGTCCATGGGTATGTGCATGACAAATCAAGGCCTTGTAACTTGCTTAGTTGATTTTGTAAATGGTTATGGCTAGAATACGCCACTTGAACTGAGTAATGTTTGTGTATTCTAAGTGTACATGTATAGTATTTAACAGTAGGGTACGGTAGTCGGTGTTTAATAGTTTCAACCACTCAAACAGACGGCTCCCGACCCCTTTCCACAACAGTATACATGTGTACATGCATTCAAACCAGTAGGAACCAGTGATCCACGACTGGTCTATCATAGGCCGTGGTGTGTGCTATCCTGCCTGTGGGAAGTGCACATAAAATATCCCTTGCTGTTATTCGAACAATAGTAGCCTATGTGGCTGCAGCGTATATCCTCTGTGACCAAGTGTTTATATAACCGTGCGTTTGACATCCAATAATCACTGATTAATAATCAATGTGTTCCAGAGGTGTCTTAAACAAATGAACTTGTTTTTTTTCTTTATCAAACCCATAGCTAATTTATTAACGCCAATGCTTGTTTGGGCTTTCTACTCGTTCACATACACGTACATACGTACGTCTTGCGAAACTCTTTAGTATCCATATCCCCGTTTCCTCGCTGAATGAACCTATTTCGCATACAAAGGCCATCTTCAATCGGTTATGCTTGAATGTAGCTGATGTATGTAAGATAAATTCCAGGTATGCACTGCCTCTTGTATTATAACACTGATAGAATTGAAGAGGTCAAAGTTTTGAGGTGGTTTAAAAACGCCGTGTTTGCTTTTGAAAACGATGAAATGATAGTCTTCAACTACAAAAGAAAGCTCATATGAACTCTGCTTCCCCTTACCCGTGTCACCCAATACGCTCCAAATCTACTTGTTTACTCAAATTAGTGCTGCGTCAACAGCACAAGTCCTTATCGAGATCCAAAATAGATGTGGTTTAGCATCCACTCGCTATATTACTCGTATACTACGCAATCATTTACCAATAGATATACATGTACATGTAATATATTCATATTATGAACACTTGCTATTAGTCAACAACTCATGTTCGTGTTCAAGGTATACAACAACTATGCTATAGCATCCATTCGCCAGACTGTTCGTATTATGAAATTATTTACCAATAGATATATGGACACTTGTTATTGATCAACAACTTATGTTCCTGTTCGATACAAACAAATATCTTTAAACAGCCAATCGCCAGACTGTTCGTATTACAAAATGATTTAGCAAAAGATATGGACAGTTAATTTTGGTCAAAAACGCATGTCTTTATCTTGATGCAAATGAATGTGCTTTAACAGCCAATCGCAACTGTTCGTATTACGAAATGATTTACCAAAATTTAAGATATGGACAGTTCATGTTGGTCAAAAACGCATGTCTTTATCTTGATGCAAATGAATGTACTTTAACAGCCAATCGCCAGATTGTTCGTATTACGAAATGATTTACCAAAATTAAAGATATGGACAGTTGATGTTGGTCCAAAACGCCTGTCGTTATTTTGATACCAATAAAACTTGCTTTAACAGCCACTCGTCACACTGTTCGTACTTGAAGGGTTTTGTTTACCAAAAGTATCCGATGCGGGAAACCATTTTCCGTCTAGTCAACGGAAAATGTGTGACGTCATCATTCTAATAGGAGGTAATATTATTACTGAACACATTTTCATATCGAGACTGACCATTACTGGTTGTATTGATTTATTTTTAACCGTTTCTGGGAAAGCTTGGATCTCACACAGGTATGTTTAAAATCGCTATGTATTTTGTTTTCGATATAACTATAGGAATACTTTTTTTTATAAATGTTTATCGATTAATTTGGAGTTACTAATCGCAAACAAAATGTTAAAATTGCAAAATCAGGTATATGAACTATGACCATCTCCCTTTAATGACAACTTCAGTCCTAGTGAGATGTCGTCAGATGTGGACTGAGGGGGAGGGATATGTAAGACAAATGCCATGAGCTATATATTTAACCTTTTCTTGTACTAGAACGTCTCTGACCTTGAGGTATTGTAACATCCTGAAATAAAACAATGATGGATCCAGCATTTGCGTTACATGTGGTATACATGCATTTTGCCCTTGGGGTGTTTCAACCGTATTAGTATAAACGTGCTATTGGGATAAAAAGAAAAGCATCCTTAAATTTAATAGTAGTTTTCAATATAAAATTTACCTTTTTTTCATGACAATGTCATAATCCAACAAAATATCAAAATAATGTCAAAATTGCGACATTGATTACGTCTACGAAAGAAACAAAATTAGCTCGTTTTTCTTTCATATCATTTGTAACCTGGTTGTGCCATGTTTGACCAAAATGTCACTTGTACCATGTTAACTGTGCCATTATCACCTGCGACATGTTTACTGTGTCATGCATATCAGGAGCAGCACGGAAAGTGCTAAGCGTGCATAAATCGTCGTCTGACATACAAGCGTAAACTATTATCCCAAGTAAAGCAGGAGAAGGTGACCCTCTCAGATCTCGTTGATCCGTCTTGTGACACGCCTAAGTAAAATACGCACAAACATATGTCTGCTAGTCGTCGTCGTCTGACCTTATCGCTGTCTGTTCCAGTCCGCTTGGAACATCGTAAATCATCTCTACCTGTCCCAGCATTCTCGCGCATGGTCTGGCCAGAACGATGTTGTCGTAGCCAGCTTACGACGTGATCACTGCATCATGATGACAATCAGCTTGCCTGCCTTCTAATCCGCAAACTACAAATGTATGCTTTCGTATGTCTAGGCCGTGCTAATATACGAGTGCGGCCGTGGTCTGGAGGTGAAATTGTTTGTAGTGTGTTGGTAGAAGGAAGTAAAAACCTGTAATCTCTGGCAGTGACTACTGGGTTCGTAGCCGACACGACGTTAGCTGAGAGTGAAATAAATTGGTTTTTTAAACTGATGTGTTGGCACTGACATGTTCAAGTAGTTCTAGAGAGTGGACCTATTACGTAGGTTATGCATGCGGCATGTTCAAGTAGTTGTTGCCATTATCAATGTCATTTTAAAGTGAGCTCATGGGAAACACACATACTGATGTCAAGACGTGTGCAATCCACGTGATATTGCCATACAGATATATACTGACGTCCAAAAGAAACTATACCAAGACTTTGAGAGACTACTGAAGAAAAACCAAAATATGTTGCATGTTCAAAAGATATGTTTTAATGAGAGTGGTGTTTTGGCATGTTGTGAACAAAATTTCATTCAATAAAAGCAGAAAATGTTCGAGCAACTGTGATATAAAGACACA
>JAULBR010111809.1:0-10215 GCA_032355825.1 Melanodrymia aurantiaca
TCATTGCGTGTGCTTTTTTATTTAACAGACATGAACACCATATCAGCGAGTTCTAATCATGTCAAAGACAACACATCATCACTTGTCTGCTAATCACCTAATTTTTATATTTTACACAGTACACAGTTCAATATGTACTACATTCGTACTACTTGTACTACACACGCGGATTGGTCAATTATTTACTTTACTGCAACCTACATGTATAGTAGACACGGCCATTTTGTTTTTGTCTGGTTTTAAAGAGTTAGCAGTAAGGTATTGCATCAAATTATCTGTGTCAATGTTGCTTAATCTCCATAAACACACAAATGAGATAAGGAATTAGCTTGAGATTTGTGCTACCAACATTAATTCATTAATGAATTTTAAACAGTAACCAATGATCATTCCGGTTTCACTCAAAGTTCAGTCACTCTATGGCATAATACACATAATTTAATTTATTTCAAATTCTTGATTTGTCCTAAAATGATGTCTTTAGACTGAATTGCTATATTTTTCATGATTTGAATTAATGAATGAATTAGATAGTCTTGTGTGCTCAGTGAAAGAAGCCTAGGGTAATAAATATAATAGTAACTAGCTATCTTTTATTATCAACTTTATGACCTTAGTGAAACAATTTAATTTTTTCATGTAAAAACCGACTGAACTTGTTCAAACATGTTCAAGTTTCCGGTCGAACACAACTAGACTCGTCTTCCGTGTTGCGCTCTTTTACACGCGACACAATCATTAGCTATTTACTGTGAACAAATACCAGTAGACTGGATGAAAAGGGGAAAGGACAAAGTCTATTCGTTTACTGCAATTTGTCAACACTACTTCCATGTCAATTTTGTACTAATGGTCTGTTAGTTTGTTGACTCAAACCTCAATGGCCAGGACTTGAATCGTCTTGAATTATTTCAAATGTGCCTTATCAGCATCATGACTCTTAATTTGGAGAGTTTTTTTTGTTCCGCGGTATAAACAAAACATAGATAGGCCTAATGCTTTCTAAGCTCCGTGGTATAAACAAAACATAGATAGGCCTAATGCTTTCTAAGCTCCGCGGTATAAACAAAACATAGATAGGCCTAGAATGCTCTCTAAGCTCCGCGGTATAAACAAAACATAGATATAGGCCTAATGCTCTCTAAGCTCCGCGGTATAAAGAAAACATATAGGCCTAATGCTTTCTAAGCTCCGCGGTATAAAGAAAACATAGATAGGCCTAATGCTTTCTAAGCTCCGCGGTATAAACAAAACATAGATAGGCCTAATGCTTTCTAAGCTCGTCGTAAGCGTTTAGCATAGGCCTATATCAAACTTAAAGACTGGAACCCCTTTGTTCTTAACAGGAAGTAACTTTGTTAAAATGGTATTTGAAGATTTTGATGCCTGTATTTTCATTTTAAAACATGAATATCAAATCATCAGCTAAAATAAAATATTATATATTCAATTTTGTTTGACAGTACATGTATATATTTTATAGCTAAGTGAATTTATAAAAAATGATGAAACAATTTAACTTCGTTCAGTATCATTCAGCCAGTTGATAGCCAGATGATAAAAGGTATATGTTACATGAATTAAATATTACAGTTAACCAAAAATCCCCAAAATCATTTACCCGCCCCTTCTTAGTATGTCGACACCGGCTTAGCCCCGCTAGTCAGACAATCAATTTAGTAAGAGGTGGACATCTGTTTAGTCTTTTAACAAGGTCAGCATAATAGATTATTTCCACCAGATCAGCCTTTTTCAACAAGGTATTGTTCTCGTTGCACTATTCCTTTTTTTCTACAGATTTATGGGTGTCAAACTATAATTGAAACTCAATATCCTTTAATCAGGTTCCGCGGTGATGTATTAATGACGCCACACATCAGAGATAATAAATATAGTTTACTGGTATGGGGTATCTATTCAAGCTGACAGGACCAGTGATATAAAACCCCCAATACTGACACCTCAAGTGTTATATGATTGGGCTATTTCCAGGCGTCTGTCCGGTTTACCTTAGCTGTGTAATATATGCGACAGCGGTATTGCATAATTTAAAACGCCGTGCTTGAGAATTCCATCACATCAGATACGTAAATCAATAGTATATGTGTGTTAACTTTAAAAGAAATTTGTCATATAATTTTGGCGCGAAAAGACAAAACACTGTCCTACAGTATACATTTATTATATGATTATAACATCAACAGAAGTGTCAAAATGGCATTATATTACGTTGACTTGCGTGTTAAGCGTTGTACGAATACCTCTCCAAAATACGAAAGAAAAACGTAATTACATTTATTATAAGATCAGTCTTCACACGCAACAGAGTTGAACAATAATTATTGGAGCCAAACTCGATAAGTTAGATTCTAAATGTACACAAGTTGCAGGCTATTGTTTTTTAAACAAAATATAACCGCTGTTACATATTACTACCAGTCAGAACTGTAGTCGCTGTTATTTGCACCTTGACCAATGACCAGCACCAGAAAAATACGTATTTCTATTACTAAATCACGAAATAACTGCCATGGATGCGCTCGTGCGATACCATAACTGAAAATATTTCTTTATATACCTTAACATAAATTAATATATGTGTGTTTATAACGAAAATTAAGTTCATATTATGATGTCATAATTCTCGATCTTACAATTCCTGCAAGGCAGGCAATGTTATTTTTTATATCTTTTTTGGGTTGCGTATATAAAAGATCAGTATAGAAATCATTAGAAGTGCAATCGTTCTGTTATCTTTGCATCAACATGATGATAAATAATCACCTTTTAAGTGGATGACTTATCATACGTGATGCTAAATATATTACCTGTGTGGCAAGATTAATCTGTCGGCAGACGCAGGCTTTTGTCTGGATGGAATAATCTTATAAGTTTCAACTTTTCATTGGTTTACCATTGGTTATATACAAATGTACCACAGTTAAACGCATATTTTCATTGCAAATAAAGTGTACTTCACTTTTGAATTGATTCTAGCACAAACAATTACTGTTTATTTCTTCATTCTTTAATTATGTCCCTCAATGTCAAATGGCGCTTATAGGCCAGCGTGAAGCACAGCTGGTAGTTGTCATTATAGGGTGATACGTCGTTTCTGCGGATATTAGTTCCTTTTATACCGCGAAATCAACAAATACCTCGCCATTATACATTTTATTGGCCAACTTTCATTACCCCTGGGCATAACATGAACACGCGCGGATTGATTTCTCAAACATAAACCAACCCTTGATGACACTGCATTTTGTTTTTACTGTTCTGGGTACATGACATTGTCTCAGAACGTAATCCGACAGGATTTGGCGCAATGTTAGATTTGCGCGCGCGTTTCAGCAGGAGTATAAGTTAGGGTCGAAGGTGATGCCCCTGACAGATATCCATTTTCGCTTGCGTGACTTTTCAGACGTGTCGATGCGATCTGTTTTACGAGTTCCTTTTGATGAAACACAGTTTATGACTGCGATTGTGAGGTATTGTGAAATACTATGATGCTTAATAATAGAGTATTGTAACCGCACATTCAAGTGCTGAAGGTGCTACTTGATATCTGTTGGTCAAGTGTACGGTTTCATCATGCATCTCACAGCGTCGCTTCTCTTTCAGAGGCGGGACCTATGAATGATATCGTTTGCGAACAAAGCATCTCTGTTTCTAAAGCAACTTTTAACATATCCACAACTCACCATATGGCACAATTTGCCAAGAAGGATACGTCCAGTCATACCTGACTATAATATATTATACTTTTTTAATGCCTTAATCCATTCGCAGGCTTTTTATGAGTTAAATGACAGAACACTTTGACCTAAGTCAAATTGCTATCGCATTGAAATAGTGTGCTTTTTATTTGAATTCATAAATAGGTTATAAATTAATATAGAATACGACATGAGCGATTTACATATGGATATATACATGTACTACCCATACGCCATATACTATTATTATAAGCTGACCACAACTGCCATTCTCCGCGTTATGGTCAATTTGAGTGTGTTTTAAAAGGTAAATGTCCGTGGCAATACCGGCCAACTTCATTAATAGCATTTTTCTTTCTACAAATAGATATGAGTGTACTGTATATGGAAAAAAGTGAACACTAAATTTTATGTTCTGTTCAACATAAAATACGGACCACACGTATATATAGTGAAGCCATTGTTTATAATAAACATATTTAAATATTCTGTCATACGTGTAATATATTACAGTGGATGCTCGTAAAACTGAATCGTGTGGCCATTTATCAGCAACCAAATACGCGCTATTATCTGTTCAAATTACACCATATTGTTATAATGAGTCTGTTTTCAGCATTAATTAAGGTAAAGAGTCTCCAATGGCTGCTTTGAAACACTAGAATATGCAGATTACGATAAGGTTTCCTGTTCCAACCAGTGCTCATTGACAGTTATAGAGGAAAGACGCGGTACGTGCTGATCTGTCGAGTAGACGTATTGGATGCCGTAAACCATATACAGTAATATTATGCGGTGTTCGCTTCAAACATGTTTACGTATTTAAATTTAAGTTTGATAAATATAACGTCAAAGTTCAATTATACTAGGTATATAATTATTAAAACATTGTGTACAATACACATTCACTATTTTCATTCAGGTTATAGTCTTTTATACGCGCATACCTGCAATGCCAAGAACACCTGTTTTAGTGTTCTGTATGTGTTTACACCGGTTTCGCTAACTGGGTTTATGTTCTGTATAAGAATCATGGGCGTCAATCCGGCTTTAAAAGTGGGGGGGACGTGTCTGAGATTTCAAGGCACAAAGTGCCTTGCCTGAGGGCGCGAAGCGCCCGAGCCTCTATGGGGGTCCGGGGTATTCTCTCACCGGGAAATTTTCAAATGTAAAGGGTCAAAAACGCTATTTCCTCGTATCTGAGTAAAAAAAGACAACATTTTGAAGCACGATTTTGGACAAATATGAAAACGACCGAGACAAACTACTGCGCGCATCAATGTATAACAAAGTTTGAAGTTGTTTCTTACGTCGAATTACGTCATCAATGACATTCGTACAAAACTATGATAAAATGGATGACTACTTGCCATTTTAAATAAATAATGAATGAATGAATTAAAATAGTTTTGTTATTGTTTTTGATAAACGAAAAAGTGTGGGGGGGGGACATTTATATAGATTATCCCCCGGCGTTGAAAAGTGAGGGGGACGCGTCCCCCCTACCCCCACCGATCGACGCCCATTCCGTATTCTAGAAGCTCTGATTATTTCCGTACGCGTCTAATGTTGCTACCATCAGATATGGATTCCTACCATTGAGTTGTACTCGCCAGTAGGTGAAACGCTATGAATCGTGACGTCATATTTATTAGAAGTGAACTCGGTGACGTTTCATGCAAAAATGCGATCACGGCTTTCAACTAAAACGTGTTAGTATGACGTCACGAGGCCACACTGCTGCACTCTGATTGGTCGGTCTATTGTCAATATCTCCAGTTCAGTCGAGTTGAGTTGTAGGTGCGCTCAGACTAGCGACAAAAGTTGGGGCCGATTCATTTTGTGAATCTGATCAAACTCCGTCGTAGGAATTGTGGACGACTATAATCGAGTTGAAAGAGCGCTCAGACTAGCAACTAAAACAGTCGTAGCAGTTGTGGATCGGCGAGTTGGCCAACTCCGTCGTGGGAATCCATAGTCTGAGGCCGGCATTATGATAATGGTGTCCGAAATCGAAACCGCGAGGATCCATACAAAAACTCTTCAGAAAAATCCATCGTCTGCCATTGAAAATGTATTTTGTGGTTCCGCAACTGAATCGATATGTTATATAACTTATTACACCTGTAAGTGATAACAAAAACAAAATTTTAAACGCATACCAACCTACATTTCTTCACATAATATGTAGAGTAGGCAAACACTTTAAATATAAATATCGAACTCTGCGTCTTTCGTTCTCGTCTCAAATCTAGATTGACGTCACATCCGCTACGTTTGGCGGGAAAATCGGTGTAAATATTTGTAACTTCTTATCCACAAAATCAAATTAATTTTAGGGAATTACTTAGATCTTACAGAAAATGTATGACCAATAGTATTTGCAAAAGAATATCAAGAATGAGAAAAACACATCTATAATAAATCAATAATTATTATTTTAAATTAGTAAATAATCTATTTGCGATGCTCGTTGCTCTGGATACCGGAACTTGTCCCAAATACTTTCTTTCCGCTAGATGTCAGGCGCGTAGTTAGGTTCTCTTAAAGACGTTGGATACACAAAGCAAAACAAATAAGATTTGTCTATGATTTGGTATGAAGTTGTCTGAATATGTACTAGTTATATTTTTAGGGGGAAAAGATATGTCACTGACCTAGATTTTGCTGCAGAGCGCCATCTGGTGGCTACACGTGAATATGAGTTGTTTTTGTGTCTAAACAAAAATATTTTTTTTATTTTAATTTGAAAAGGTGTTTTTTTTAAAGAAATTAATATATACAAGTAAAACAATCAGAAAGCAATTAAGTACCTTGCACATTTTTGTGCAATTACAAAACGATATGTCACGGACCTAATTAATTAGCTACAGGTATCCAACGGTGTGAAGTACGAAACATAAATTACTAAAATTGATAAGTAAGCATGTTAAAATGTTGTAAACATAAATGTAGCCGTGTTATATAATGGGTAATAACATTAACATGATATTGAAATAGCTCAGAGGAAATAAAATACGTGTTTTGTGAACAACGAACTGGCTATAACTATTTAATAATTTTGTATTGGACAACGGCGTAATATATTGCAATTTTTGTAATTTGTTCGTAACTCTTCGTCAGTTTTCGGAGATTAGCGGATGTGACATTATATACAATGTTGGCGCCACTATGTGTTAGTTGAGGAAATAATATATATAAATGTATATATATATCTGACAATGTTTATTAAATGAAATATGTTTGTTGGATTTCGAATTAAAGGTTGGATAACAGTATTGTAAAAAGATCAGTTTGATTTAGAACTATGATTGTATTAGGATCTGAAGAACAACTGATCGGGTATGACGTCATTATTATTTTTCATTAAAACGCTAACGACCTAACAGCTGATCGGGTATGACGTCATATCATAGTTTATTAAGACTGGTCATGGGTAACTTGTTAATTTTTCAGTTCATATAGTAAGTTGCGCAGAACATTTGTGCATAAAACAAGTGTATCCAACGACCTTAAGGTACTTAAACTTGATAGTGCAAGGTAGTGAATTTAATATTCTATTTATTGCTCCAGCATTCAATTGTGAATGAAAACATATTTTAGGTCAATGTAATGCTGAAAATATAGAATATTACAATATTTGTGACATTACATTTTAATAACATTCTAGAATGGATTTTAACAACCCAATCAAATGACATGTTATCCCAATGTTTGACAATTTCTTAATGAGAAATCATATTTATTTACCTCTGATATTGTGCGCTCTAAGGTAATAAAAATTTAATATGAATACTAAAATAAAATAAGCAATGTTTAATATGAAGAAGAAAAAATCGAAAAACAAACCTGTTTTGTTAAATATTGAACAGTGGTTTCTGCTGATGGTGGGCAGCAAGTGACACCTGGTGGCAGGGCAATCTGTAAAACATAACTCTAAATGGGAGTCTCAAAATACGACTTCCGTACAATCATCGATAGTCCTCTTAGATTATAGCAAATATGCACTGAACAACGTTTTCCATTGATGTGTGCAAAGTAGGTCAGTAACTGCAATATATGTACAGAAGTTAATGGGCAGATGGATGCAGTAGATTCGAATCCCACTTGTGCACACACGTGTTTTTTCATTTATACATAATCAGATATTTGTATGAGTGCATTCTTTTCATAATAGTGAACCTACTATATAGCAAAAATTTTAATTGTTTTAAAATAGAAAACCTAATACATGTACTAGTATAGTGTTTTTTAAACAAATTTTCCAATGGGTGGTTTGGACGAACCAATGCACCCTCAACCCCATCCATAAATATGGATTTACGAATCTTTCATTACAAAATGTAAAAAGATATGTCTTAAAATACAAAGTTCTGATTAGTGATATAGATACATGTATTTATACTTTATTAGACACTATTGACATTATAGATAACATACATTCAAAACCTCATTGGACAACGTATCGTATAGTGTTCATATATACATGTTAGAATTAAGATCAACCTGTCCATGTAAAAATATTATTTAAAGAATAAGATATTTACCACAACAAGCCCAATATTTTCATTATCACCTCTTTCTTGAATAGGGACACACAAAACTGAAAGATTAATGAAATATATAAAATATATATTGTACATGTACATCTAAAATAGAGTTAAGCACCACTCAATTTGTTCAGGATATTGCATAAAAAGATGTCGGTTAACAGTGTACTATAAACTACAGAAGGACAAAACCATTTGATATGCTATCATTACCCTTTACATGACATATAACAACAAAATACACTTTCATATTAGTATATTTTATAACAGAATTCTATCAAATGGAGACAATTTGGATGAAAATAACCAAAGAAAAACGTTTACGGTCAGTCAGTCAGTAAGTAAGTAATATGTATGTGTATAAACTCGGCTAACATATCTAATGGTCATCGAACATGTCTTGATGATGTAAGAGAATCGATACTTAATATCATTTGCATTAACCATGTTTGGTAACTTCCCCTAGCAGTCTTCATATCCCACAATCAAACCTAAGTGGTGCTTAACTTGTTTTAGGTGTACATTGTATATATTAACCCATATTATAAGATAATAATAGTTTGTTTTTACGAACATCAGTTGTCTGTATCAGTTTGAATTATTGTTGAAATTTGAGACTGTGTGTAACTAGCTAGATTAGAGAGTGACAATGACTAAGTGCTACCCTGTTATCAACACCAAGTAAATAAGAACAGTGAAAAGCAAACTGTTATTTTTTCAGGTATCGACATGCATTATGGCTGTGCTTACCATGGTTGCCACCATGGGCCAAAACACGATAATCTTTCACGAATACATCATCACCACAATGGCTTGTGATTTGTAAATACAGGTCATCTCAACTTTGTCGTAATATCCCACGGATTCGGTTTTCAGCAAAATAACATTTGGGGATGTCAATGTTTTGTCATTTAGATTTGTGGTATTTCGGTGTTCGAGTGGCTACCATGCATTGGCCTAGCAACATGCATGTAGAGCCTATGTACTGGCTACTGATCAATACGGACATTGCAGTTGAAGTAGAAACTAGAATTACTCGAAACAAGGGTTGCATTTTACTGTGCCATAGAGTCTACACTAGCTACAGTCACGTTTGGTAACAAACTAAAATATACCTCAAAAACTAAAAGAAAATGGTTTCATTGCTGAGGGAACAAGCATTTAACTAAATTTACTGTAATGATTCACCTCTGACAATTGTAGGTGAGGCCAAGAAGGCTAAAGGAGGACTCATAGCTGTTGTTTGGAATAACATACCTGTGTATGCTGTTTTGGGTTGGGTTGGGTCATTTTTCGTGTGCTTCCACCAGAAAACTGTTCAAGCATACCTGTCATGGGCACAACCTCTGACTTTGCCAGAGTTCTATCCATGACAGGTATGCTGTTTTAAATTACAGATCAATTTATACCCTACCATACAAGAAAAACATCGTTACTAACGAAGTACATTCTAGTTGATTGCCCTACAATTATAGATTCATGCAACTGCATTGCGCAGTATTGATATATTGTGTAGGTATGTGAGCCACAAAGGGACAAAATTGCACTTCTTTTCTTCACTAATGCTCTTAATGTTTGCATTACAGCATCGTGGAAACTTCAAAGGAAAATTATTCCTAATTACAGCCTCAAAAACTCATGTACTGTTTGTACATTACATCATTAGAACATTCCTGAAGCAGAGAGATCAACTGAGATGCCCCATGCAATCAACATCAGACATATGGTAATAATGGTATGATAGAATTGAGCACTATACGAAGACGGGAACAGAAAAGGGAGGTACAAATTGTGGGGCAAGAACTTACTTTATACCGGCCTCCGTGGTGCAGTGGTTAACGCTACGAACTTCAGGCTGGTAGGTACTGTGTTCAAGTCCCATTCGGGGCATATGGGATTTTTAATCTCAGTACCGACTCCAAACCAGAGTGAGTGCTCCGCAAGGC
>JAULBR010111820.1:0-10215 GCA_032355825.1 Melanodrymia aurantiaca
AAACAGCATTTTGTTCTTAAGAACCTCCTTTATCATATTACAATTAAAACGGAATTTTCAATATTTTCACCATGCGGCGGGTTATGCTGTGCTGCCACACATATATAGATTAGAAAAGGTAAAAGTTTGAAAGAAAAACTGCACAAAGAAAGAAAAAAAGAGATAAAATATATTTATTTTAATAACAAATTGCCCCCTGTGCCAAAGAATATCTATTTGGGTGTTTACAAATGTATGCAAACTTTGTATTTGTCTAGTTTATACCTTTGTAATTCAGAGAGGAGCCACTCCTCAAAACCTTTCTCAGCACTTTCCAGGCCTTTCCATGCATTGGCAATATCCTGAAATTATATTCAAAGTTTCATTTCAATATGATTATTCTCAATAAGGATATCAGATCTGGGAAATAACTACAGATTGCAGTTATAAGAAGCTGGATCATAGAATCCAGTGCCAAGTACATGACAATAAATACTATCATCTACCAAATAAACCACATGTACCCACAAAACCACAATACCTTGTAAGCTGGCTGCTTTATAAGGTTAGTAGGGTAGGGAGTTGTATTAAAATTACACGCACATTTATTTATCAAAGCACTATGGATTTTTGTTTTAGTTACAATAGAAATTTTTATTTTTATAACATGTAATAGGTTTGGACACATTTATTACTCTGGATCATTAATAATGACATATTTGTTAAATTATACACAGGGTAAAAAAACTGGATGAATTTTCCTTATTATATATATTACAAAATTTATACCATTAGTAGACATGAATTAATTCTATTGTTATTGTCATATACAATGAATGCAGGGTTGGATAAATCCCATGCCCGGAAGCCCGGGGCTACAATATTTTGCTCCTGGGCTACTGTTTTAATACGTGCTGGTAGCCCAGTGGGCTATCAAATAAATATATCAATAGAGCTTTGCATAACAAGTATTTTTGATACATTTTCAACCACTTGTATGTTTTTACTAACTTTTTACAAGTGTGAATATTTGATAACCTTTTTTTCATTTTTTGGGCTACCTGAATGTGGTGCTGGGCTACCAGAATGGGCTAACATTAAAAAGTGAAAATTTTCCAACCCTGGAATGACACAAACTGTTGATTAACACAGTAAAACAAGACCCACCGAAACCATTTTGCCTTCTGTAGGTAAGTATGCCGGCCTGTTGCTGAGTCTGAGACGTGTCTGTAGCGTGTTAAAACTGTTCTCTAGCTGGGCTTTGTCGTTCAACTTGGGCGGCTTGTGTTTTCGGCGGTAATCACGGAATTCTTCTAGCTTGTGCCTCGTTCCAGGCAATGTGTTGTCAGTTACTCGGTTTTCTAACCAGGGACGAGTTTTTCTAATCCATTCCAAAAGCTGAAAACATTAAATACAATTTGCAATTTTAAGATTGAAATATTTGTAGAATTCCACAAAAAGGTATTACTGTCATTTCGTGTGGGCCAGGGACAAGCTACATGTATTAACAGAAAAATACTGTCATTTTGTGTGGGCCTGGGACTGGCTAATATTAAAAGTAAAATACTAAGTACTGTCATTTTGTGTGGGCCTTGGACCGGCCGATATTAACAAAAAAATACTAATTTGATTTTGTGTGGGCCCCGAGTCTGGCTATTAACACAATACTACTGTCATTTTGTGTCGGCCTGGAACTTGCTAATATTAACAGCAAAATACTAGTCATTTTGTGTGCGCCTGAGACTGACTAAAATTAACAGAGAAATAATGTCTGTCATTTTGTGTGGGCCTGGACATGTTTAATATTAACAGAAAAATACTGTAGTTATGTGTGGGCCTGGGACTGGCCAATATGAACAATGTGTAAAGAAGACAATACGTACATCGCTAGCAAGACGTTCATACTCCTCCATCAGTCGCTCGTTCTCCTGGTTTACTTTCAGCACCTTGCAGATCCTGTTAGCAGCGGTCTCGGCCTGAAACCAAACAACGTCGATGAATACAAATAGTACTAAACACAATATAAGTAGCACGGTTGATGCACGGCACACAAACCGTCTCTTGTCATCAATCTACATCTTCTCTATGCATAGAGATGTATAAAGCAATATTTTCAATCACCAATACAAATTCTGCACAAAATCTCACAAATGTATATATAACGAAACTATTTTCTTTACAAACAAATTACAATACTGCTTAATTACTAAATAAATTTTGCTTAAATGTGTACTTGAAAAATTTATAAGTGAGATTTTAAAAAATCTAACATTTGATATTTATCCAAAGAAAGATCAATACAATTGAATATTAAACATGCACACAATTTGTCAAAATATTTCCATTTCGCGATAGCTTTGCGAGAGAAAAAAGGCGAATATAAAAACCTGTTGAGCTCCTGAGAAAGCGTGATAATAAGATGAAACGTAGGCCATCACCGACCGCTCATCGGGCTTCACAGAGTTGACCATGTCTGAAACACAGAATTGTTAATGCCAGTTACAAAACTAAATCCTAGTTTGTATTATTACCTACGAGGTTCAACATCATAAGGTTCATGTTTATCATTAGTCATCTTCGTTAGTCCTCTTGCCATTTGTTTAACGATTGACTGTCATAAGATTACATCTTTCTGATTGGCTGTCATAAGAGTACATCTCTTTCTGATTGACTGTCATAAGATTACATCTTTCTGATGGGCTGTCATAAAACTACAACCTGGCGATAGCACTTACTTGTTTGCATTGAAACGTTAGTTTGTAAA
This sequence comes from Melanodrymia aurantiaca, assembly GCA_032355825.1. Lineage (NCBI taxonomy): Eukaryota > Metazoa > Mollusca > Gastropoda > Neomphalida > Peltospiridae > Melanodrymia > Melanodrymia aurantiaca. The sequence goes on from JAULBR010111820.1 coordinate 2,744, forward strand.
TATTAACTGAAATGCTTATTTAGCAGAACAATTCTAAGGTAATAAACAGAATATTTCATTCGTGTCCATGACAGACGATGTTTACGACACTCGCCCCTAAATGATCACATTTCCCTCACTCTCGCTCTGAAATATGATAATTTAGGCATAAGACCTCTGATATGGCAATGCTATAAAAACCTGACGTGGAGCAGTACTTTGGTTTCTGGTGGCCATCTTGTAGCCACTACTACTAATTATTGTGTAAAATATATAATATCATACCTTCTGGATCCAACATTTTAGGAATATCCAAATGTTTTTCTGCTATTTCGAAGGCTGTGTTTAAGTTTTCTAGAGGATTATCCTGACAAAAAAAACCAAGATTGGAATAAAAAACTAAGAACAAAAAAGTAAAATATGTCAAAAAACGCCACGTGCAATTTTCACAAGTATCAAATACAGATCAACCATTCAGAACTAGGGTCTACGATACACAGAGTTATCTTTCTTTACATCACTCTTCAACCATCTAGCAACACTTATCTACACAAAACATTGTCATTTACAAAACATTGATGCCCTAAACTTGTTAGTATATTCATTGTAATGTAATTTTTACAAGTTACATAGCTAAAAAGCACAGAACAAATATCAAAAAGATCTTGAACCAGTTTAGATAAAAAAAACAAATCTTATTAAAAAACCTTAAGATGATCATGGAGCAACATTTAATCATACATTTTATTTAATGCTCATGAATTAGCATAATGTTTACTCAGAAGCTAATATTGACAAAGTTGACAATAATGACAAGATTAATATTGTGCACCTACATGTATATCTAACAGCATGCAATACTACTTTTCATGAAACCTTTCCCAGAAGCAAAATTTGAAAACGTTTTATTAGCAAATGAATAGAAGGTAAGTTGTTATGACAGTTTTATAAAAAAGTTAATTTGTTTTTGCAAGTTATATTTGAAAAATAAAGCATAAAATTGTAGTATCTAGTTTCAAAACATAAGAAGAAGAAAAAAAGTGTTATTGAAAGTTAATATTTGCAAAATGTCCAGGATGAGGAGTGGGAATAGTTTCATGAATAAAATAGTTTCTACAAATAGCAGGCATTTTGTTTGTTTGTTAATAAGCAAAAACAAATCTACTGTTACACATGTCAGCACTAAGACTACATCTAGTTCTAGATTATAGCATTTATTTTCAGTAATCTCATTACGTACATACAAATCGTGAATACACATGCGATAAACAGCAATATTTAGCATGGAAATTTCACGCAGCACAAAGTTATTTATCGAGTTTTGCATTTATAAACACGTAAAAAAATATCTAATATTCACAGCTGTATCAGTTCACAAAAAAACTTAAACATTTGTGTGTACTGGGTATTACATTTTAAATCATTAAACTTGTATCTCTGTACAAATCAAAGGCCGATGTCAACCTGTAGGTAGCTAGACTTTTTTTTACCCATTTGGTTACAAATTGGGTAATAAATTTGGCAACATTTAAAAAAAATTTGTCTCTTTTTTAACATATTCCTAAAAAATATCAATGTATGGAAAATTGGCTAAAAGAACATTTTGCTTAGATTGTAGGTATATTTTCATAAAGTTGTGATAACCGAAATGAGAACATCTGTTTCATAACTTGATCTTTGCATAGATTAAAAATGACGCAGATCTCAACACAAATTTGTTTGATAAAAGTGATGACTTCAACTTCCAATAATATTACTTTCTTCTTTATGTGTGGCAACATTTAATTTGCTCCAGCATATGGTGTCTACATATCTCAATGCCTAAGATACATTTAGTACATGTTCATTATATATGCATATTTTAAGCAATGTCGTGTCCTGCTGAATCAGAAGTTGCTTTATCAGACTTACAAGCTTTTCATGTGAATATCATACAGCAATAAATACGTAGTTAAAAAACGCACATCGATGCACATCAAAACACAAATAATCCATGCTCATTCGATAACGATGAAAACAATAATCACTCAATTAAATCATAAATTAAATAAAGAGTCACTCAAATGAAACGATTGAAATATAAAAAAGATTAAATCACTCGGGAATTAAATGTTATTACTGTAATCATTCGAGAGGAAAGAAGATTGTACGGCTGACCTCAAAAACAGATCTACAAAGTGGTGTTCTCGTCAAGCTGAAATGCTACTCATATTTTATATTTCTGTTACCATGGTTACAAAGCTGTATTTCTAAGCTGCTAATTGTTGATGGTATCACACAAGTTTTAGTATTCAAACGGGACGTTTTATTAAATAGAGATTATTTCAATTGAAGTCCAAAATATTACTTAGCTGTATTTCAATTCAAAGAAGCAAATTTTGATTCTTTATCTTAACGTTTTGGTCTCACGAGTAGTAATACAGTTATCTTATTTATTGTTTTTAGTTCCAACAGACTGTTAGTGTTAGAAAAACTGTACTTGTGGCATTTGTTGTCCATAATGTGTTCCACAAATGAAGTGGATTTTATACCAATTGTTAAATTGTGGATGTACAGGTTGAATAGCTGACAAGTCAACCAAAATGATTTGAACTATTATGGTTTACTTTTAAATAATCCATTTTCAATTTAGAAAAATAATAAAAATGTTCATGCTGAATCATCCTTCATTATATATTTGAATATATCGTTATCATTGTGTTCCCAAAAATTATAGGAAACAACTTACAATTTGAAAAGTCTAAAATCTGTAATATGTCTGTGAAACAGTTTTAAAAGGTTTTCTTGTTTTAGAAAAAAGAAAGCCACTTAGCAATCTTTATGTGTGTTGGTGATACCAGCAATCAAATTGCTAACTCATGCTATAAGAATAAAAATTACCCCGTTGTCTCTTCAAAATAGTTCTAAAACTCAAATTGTAATCATTTTAGTTGGAAACATATCTTTAAAAGGCTTTTTCAACATTGAGCCTTGTTCAGTTGGGAAAACAATTGTCATTTTCATCATGACTCCCACTGGCCAATCAAAACAGATATAGCTGACAATCAGCCAATAAGGTTGTCCTGACTTCTTTGTTTTCAAGCCAATCACAACTCACCTTGGAAAGTTTGTAGAAGTCAATTAGGTCAGGACGATGCCTGTGTATCAGAGCACAGAATGCCAAACCGTCTTTAAAGCTGAAGAATACAAGTCAAAGTGAGCAGAGCATGCTAAGAAATAAAAATATAGTAAGAAAAAATGAAAATGAAGACAGAAAATGTTAATCTGGAAGCGTGCATTGTCGGCGGTCAGTGGGACGAGGGTAAAGTTGTTTACCCGTGACAACTTGTAATAGTCTAACAGTTCAGGCCGGTGTCTGTGGATTAAGGCACAGAAAGCTAACCCGTCTTTCCAGCTGAAAAATGACACGACAGCATTTAAAGCACATCACACGCACTGACGTGAACAACATGAATACATCTACTCAAACATCCATGTAATCTTCATTAACATTGCTTAATCAAACTTTATTTTATTTCTCTATTTCCTAAACAATATAAATAATCAAACTTTATTTTACTTCTCTATCTCATAAACAACATTAATATGAAATTACTAAATTTAGTTGATAATATTAAAATAACAGTATTTTGAAATAATCAACAGTGATCAGGTTTATGCAGTGATTGTATTGTATTCAAGACTAGAGAGTTAGAGATAATCCAAGTTCGACTGCACATTATCAGTGAACGTTTCAGCATTTTGCTTCTCCCGTCAGAGTTATCTCCCATGTTGCATTTCTCACCTGAGATGGAAGTTCTGTACATTAACATTTTTGTAAGGAGCAGTTTTACGCTGACACCATAAGAGGAGACCCTCTTTAGCCGTCAATTCTGAAAACAAACACACGTCACAATTTCAAAATACATGTACATGTATGCTGAACTTCAATAAAAAATATAATTAAATGTAGTTTGACATTTCATGAAAATGTGTCACTTTTAAAAGGAGGAATTTTACAGAAAATCATGCACCATTCTGACAGACATGATAGCATAAACCACAACCTTTGTTATACCAGTTGTGGGTCAGGGATCTGAGTAAGTGGTTCCAAATTAATACAATTTTTGATCAATAAGCCTATATTATAAATTTAGGTGTTGATAAAACTTGTATGTAACTAAGAGGAGACTAGTATTTTATCTATTAATTAAGTACAAACAGTTATAGCCTAGAATTGCTTGCAGAGTAACAAAAGTAAACATTCTTGCCCTCTTTTTGTTTCCGTCTGGCAAATGAACACATCAGGTGATGCGTCGCTGGACACATTGATCAATACGAAGTGTTCACCGTGTACATGTACTTATAGAAAATTACAAACACCAATTATCTTTCTCTTCAAAGAAACATTTTAAATAATCCAGTGTAGGCCTAATATAAATAATTGTTACATACACATTCAACAGACATCAAATGTGAACATGACATTGTTTCTGGTAGTTTGTCCACTGTACAAATGGCTCTGGTTTAGTTTTGGATATTAATGTGTCTGGTATGGGCCATAATAGGAAGGGATCGTCTATGTGCATTTTCTCACAGACAGGATAGCACACACTACAGCCTTTGATAGACCAGTCATGGATCACTGGTTGGAATGGGAAATAACCCAATGTGTGGACACTGAGGATCAATCCATCAACCTATCAAACCTCAGGCGGATGCTCTTGCGTTGAGATAAAGTTTGTTTAACAACACCACTGGAACACATTGATTTTTAATCAATGATTATTGGATGTCAAATGAAGATATTTTGACACACTAGTTGGAACGTAAAATAATAGTAAATCCACGGAGATGGATCGATCATACATGCACCTCAACTGCTCTAGCGCTATGCTATGTTCCGTTAAGTAAGTTTGAAAGTGTACGTAAGAGTTACTGAGTTCCCACCAGTACAAGGGTTACTCATCTCCACCAGAATTATACATTACAAGCCATTAGTTTTATTCCATGGTGGTTTGGTCATATCGTTTTTACCATAAAGAAACGAATTACCATTTTTATTTATTTTTAAGTAAAGTCCTGCATAACATTAACAGTGTGTGCGCGACACTACAATGGAATGCTATGAATGAACATCACACATTAACTTTCTAACACTGACCCGAGTTGACTGGATAATACATGTATGATGTACATGTTACTGTACGATATGTTGTAAATCAGTCAAGTTGGCTTCCATACCATTGTCACAGAACATCGTATCTACCAGTGTGATGCACTATAAAGTTATTAAACCGTGATCTTTCTCACATACATGTAGATGGGGCAACAGAAAGCAGATTATCAACTTATTGCAATGTATTCATCAATACAGAATGAAACAAGCCAACTCACCTTCTACTGTGATATCTTGAATAGCAAACCGTAAGATGATCGTCCAAATCATACCTAACGTCATTTTTACATTTCCATCTACAATTTCTGAAAAACAAATAATAAAAAAACTCAATAAAATATTTGTAATTATAAAGCAGATAAACACAGATAAATGATGTGTACATTTGTGTATATCCCAGGGTACCAATGAATCAGATGTGTCATAAGCAATCAACATACATCAAGTCATACTAGTAGTAGAAATGAGATTGGGTTTGGTCTCACTCAGTTTGCCTACATCACCTTCGTAGTTAAGAACTATTAAGTTTTTTCCTATTTCAACCAGAGCTCCACAACTGCTGTATCGAAGATGGTGGAAGGTGCAACAGTAATGAGTTGTATGGCAAACATATGGTTATGTTGACACTTGATTCCAGAAGACACCCGCTGCTACCATTACCGAATAACAGGAATGCGTATTTTATGAGTCCTTAACCACAGCCAGGATAGCACACACCACAACCTTTGATCAAACAGTGGTTGATCACTGGTTGGAATGGAATATAGCTCAATGAGTCCACTGGGGAGGATTGATCCTTTGTTCTCTTGATCCTTTGTTCTCTTGAACCACAGGCGGACGTTCTCGGTTAATGCCAAGTTTTATACTTACTAGCAAATAAATATTGTTTATTATCCGAGCGAGCAATCTAACAGAAACAGCAGAAATAAATGTCACAATTCCTCAGTGAGAAATTATCAATTATCTAACATTTTGTATAACATGTCATTTGAGAAGGTTGTTAAAATCATTTCAGCCACTGACAGGAATGTTACTAAAATATGACGTCACAAATTGTGAACATGTCACACGTACTAAGAAGAACTACCTTTCTCTTATTTATTTTCGGCGTTACGACGAAACGAAATGTTTTTAAAAGTGTTTCAAAATTAAACGTCTAGAGTAATAAATAGATTATTAAACTCGCCACCCTGTATTAGCAAGCTTAAGTCTCTCGTGAAATCATTTTCATTTTATTCACTCGCTAAAGCTCAAGACAAACGACGAAAACTATTTCATTTGGGACATAAACTTGATAATACAAAATATGCATCTTAGTAAGATGAGAAAATAATTTATGTGTATGAAGATAATATGCATAATATATTTAAGAAGTGCTTTATGAAAAAGCATAGAATGTTCTTTAAATTGCACATACATGCTCTACACACTAACAGCAGTAAAGTTAAAGCAACACAACTACAGTAATAACCAGCTCAAACAAGCCCATCATTTACACTACAGTAGTAAACACTGACCAGTTACATCAACAAAGTCTCGTAAGTTTGTAGATCAAGTAAAAGTTCTATTAATAAAAAAGAACCACAACTGTACATGTATAAATTATGAAGAAATGAAATGTATACCATCATCATAATAAATCTGCGACAATTTGTATCATCAAACAATCCCAGGCTCAAATATTAAACACTATCTCATATGTATCCACTTATTATCTTGGTGTGAGAAAAGGTTGATAAAATATCAGTTTTCAATTTACTTTAAAGTGAGATTGTTTATTTGAGTGTAAATCAAAGATTGCGAGATTGGCTAAGTAAGATGTAAGTCGCATCTGTTAGTGATGTTTCACTGGTGAGCTAGAAGTGGTGGAAAAACATGCAGCTACATAAATGTACAAATGTATGCAAATAGTGTTAACAACTGGTTTAACAAAAGATGTGGTATGTACAGTCCTGTCTGGGAAATTGCATATAAAAGATCCCTTGCTACTTATCAAAAGTAGCAGGTTTATTCTATCATACTAACACCAACTTCTGTCCTGGACAGGCAGTCTAGACAGCTGAACTGCGTAATCATGACAGATAAGCTTGAACCTTAATTGGATATATAAGCACATAAATAAGTTATAACTAACTAACTGTGTTAAAAAGAATCTGTCATTATACTACAGGCCTTGAAAATAGAAAATTTGCGGAACCCATTTACCGGTATGGGTTACGCCAAAATATTTTGCGTAACCAGTTTCATTTTGCGTAACACATTATAAAATATGTTGCTAAATATGTAGTGACAATATAAGCAGTAGCTAGGTATAATTATCATGTTGTAGTAATAT
>JAULBR010111831.1:0-19938 GCA_032355825.1 Melanodrymia aurantiaca
TATCGATCGTTATTTAATGCTGACACTTGATCAAAGACCGCCATTTTGAAGAAGAAAAGTCGCACGTTGTTATTATTTCATCACTTCCACCCACAATGCAATTTAGCATCAATTTTTTGGTTGAGTTCTTGCGCAGTACTCGCGTGTCGACTTAAGTCGACACCGGTATTCAGAGCAAAGCTTGACGTTGTCGACGTCGGACGTCAGAAGGTTAAAACAATTACATTATGGATGGGACGAAGATGGGAGATGATGAGTTATATAATTGGCAGGTCCATAATTTTAAAAATAAGAACCTTTATTATGCCTTCTCCTTTGATAATATGACACAGTATGGCTAAGATGGATTCAGACATTCGACTGCCGTACACTTTCAGGGGCTGTTTGTTCCACAGGTTCATCACAGCATTAAATGCTGCCTGTAAAAATAAAATAAAATCACAAATTAAATCAATTAACTGTTACTGCTAACTTTGTAGAACCACAAAACTTCAAACAATAAATCATCTCCTAAATGGAAATAAACGATCACTGACCGAACACTGCAACATCTAATTTTATTATATCCTACTCGCAGAGCGAAGTAGCACACGACTTGTTGATAAGAGTACAAGAAATATAAGAGGATGATGCATGCATACTGTTGGCTATTAGCTGTTCAAGAGTCAATGGAGCCTCAGGCTAGTGGGATTTTTTAAACATCCTCCAAATACACCAACTCATGATTGGCAAGAAACAAAGCATCTTATATTATTATTACTATTATTATTATAACCGTACAAGTCAACCAATGTACCACTAGTTCTGATGGTCATTAAAAAACAAAACAGAACTGATTGTATAGTGAACAACTCTCAGAAAATAATGATTTCTTTCAAAACATTTCAGACATATGCTTGTCTATGTTTCATCATCATCGAGTAGTCATATTCTGCAGGTAATAAACCTAATAGTAATAGGAATAACTCGGCTGTATTAACGTCCCACTTGATAAAATGTTTCAAGCACGGCACCCAAATCAGCCAGGTTTTCCAAACTGGTATACCAAACATCAGTGCAAATACCAGCAGTTATAATGAAATTAATGGCTTTAGAATGCATCAATATAGTTAGTCTATTTTGCATGTGGAATTTAATATAAACGAACCTGTGAAAAGGTAATGAACATATATTTTTTTTAAATAGTTTAAGCACCCCTAATTTATGTGCACATATTTTGGTCACAATATTTAGTTACGAAATCACTGCAATCTAAAGCTGAGCGAATCTGGTTTAGATTTAATTATAAGCTGCAAAACACGCAATTAGACAAAGCAAATTGTGTCACACGTGTTCGATGGAAATTCTAACTAGTAAAATATAATTTATCATTGAATTATAGCAGCAATAAAATTTCTGTTTGTAGGCCCCTATTTATGTGCTAGGCACCAAAAAGTGGAAGGCAAGACAATGTGATACACCAGACATCTTTGAAAATAGTTGTTTCATAAAAACTCAAACCTTTTGTGTGCTAATAAGGTACTGGACTGGACTGAAAGGTGTAAAGCCTGGCTGCGTTGATTTGCTTGGCAATGTGTGGTTTGATTCCAGGACAGTTTTAGGGTTGACCATCTTTTCCACCAGCATCAGCCATGCATCGAGAAACTCCCCAGACCCATCTGTAAACAATAAAAACTGACATCTTATCTTGAATATAACTATTTAAATAAGGCCGATATCACATTTATTGGATTATTTTGGATAATTTGCAAGCAGATTTTATTTTTGATCAATACTTGACCCTCCTTGTAATAAATTCAAAATAAATGGTTCCCCCAGGTTGTATAAAGCAGGAGGCTTACCCCTACCCACCCAACCAAAATACTTGTTGAAAATTATATTTTTTGCCGTGTTATAACTTATATACTGACCTGGAAGTTCTGTATGCTCCAAACCTTCTGTCAGTGCAACTTTTCCATCCATTGACAGAGCCCATGAGAATGCCCTGCAGAGTAAATATAATACACACTAATTACATATGTACATGCATACACCATCGTTTTATGGGAGATCGGTCCCACAATAGAACATCTCCCATAAAACCTAATTTGAAGAGCAATAAAAACTCCCTTAAAAATGCTGGGAGGTGTAAATTTAATTATGTCGAAAGAAAACAAAACAATTTCCATAAATACAATGTTCTGATATAAGCTTGTCAACATGTTAGAAGAGTTAGTAAATCTAAAACGTACTGAAACAAAGCATCCTGGCCTCCTGACGTGTTAAACATCTGTAACATCAAATGGTATGGTTGCTTCTTTTGAAACAGCATGGGTGATGTAAATCCAACAGAACAAACCAGGAATGTCAACCTGAAAGTTTAAACGTATTATATACTGCAAAATGAATATTGTTCATGTGCCTGAAATTTTTGCTTTCCTCGTTTAAATGTGAAAATTACAATTGCACGAATAATTACTAGCAATGCTAATCATTAAAAAGACAAGTGTTTTCCCAATGCAAAAATTACATATAAAAGTTGATCGGTTTTTGGAAATAATGAAAATTTACAGCCGCATGTATTACCAGTTTTGCAGTAAAGAAAAATAAAATGTATATGAAGACTTGTTTTGCTACAGTCCAATATTGAGGAAGCTCTATACCATATCAAAACTGTAATGAGAATTAAGTTCTCGTCCAAACATACGAAAAACAATTAGTGAATTAAATTAACCTGAGCTTTGGCACAGGAGCATAGGAAGGTGGAGACCACAAGAGCCCGTTAGCCAGTAGTTTTGTCAGTGCTTTGGACACTGCTTTGGCCGCCGGTGTGGGCGCTGCTGGGGACGGTGGAGTCTGGTGGTGACTACGTCTCTGCCGTACAGGCGCACCAACACACAACTTCACGAGCAAACCGAATAACTCGGCAAGCGCTCGACCAAGTCGCGACGACACCGACAACAATGGCTTCAGTTGTTTTATCTGCGCTTGAAGTGTTGGCGAAAGTTTAGACTTCTTGCTATCTTTATCAGTGTTCGTAGAATTGTCGGCAACGTCCATGGGCTGTTCGGGATTTTCGGATGTGGTCAGAGATTCCATAGCATGGCTCACACCGTTGCTGCCCATTTCGTCGGTAGTGCGTGTTAACGTCGCACCTTCCTCGGAATCTGTTACTTCTTTTTCACACTTTTGTTCCTTGGGCATGATTTTGTCCATATCGGCCCTACCAAATTCACAATCTACGGGTAAAATGTCTTCACTACACAATGCCAGAAGCACAGTGCTCTCCCAGACTAGAGATGTGTATAATCTGCTCAATCCCTGTAACACCTGAAGACCCAGCTCGGAACCCCAATGACTCACGGAGATTGTGCGGATGTCAGTCTGTAAAATAAGAAAAACAATATTACATATACAAAAGATGAACTATCATCATTGTGAGGTATAGGTAAGGCAATTCCAATCCAAGGGTGAAAATGTTTGGTTTTCTTTATCAAGGCCCAGATTTACTGAGACCGTAACGAAAAAAATAATTTCTATCGCGGGTTGGAATTGCCGTATCTATACCAAACAAAACGATTATCGATTATTTTCATACGCTTCATAGATATACATGTATACATGTTTTGCATCCTGTTTCTAATGTGGAATGATTTATGCAAACTTATCTATCTATCTAGATATAAACATGTAATAACCAACTAATAATTTTGAAAATATTAGTTTGTTATGGTAATATATTTGAAAGATTATGCAACATGAAATGTAAACTTGGCAAATCCTTAAAACATGACATCATCAGTGTTTATGATGTATATTTCACCATAAATTTAATGCATTTTTCATGATTTTGTTTATGTGTATCGTCTAAACCAGACGGCTAAATAGACTTTCCCTGCCGTAGCTAAAAGCTAACAAAACAAGTCCACTGAGCAAGAACAAAGTTTTCTTACCTGTCCCATATTGCAGACATGCACAAACATCATAATGTAAGCATGAGCCGCGGACAGAGCATGCAGCAGTGGGGTGGCCTGTGGGGAGAACGTTGCGTCCTGTACGTTGGCTACACCAGCAAGTTCACGCAGCAGTACCGAACCACCCGGTGGATCAAGAGGTTTATGAAGTGGCTCAAGCGTCTGCAGTACTTCCATGAGGTGAAGCAAACCCTGCTTTAGCACCTGCGGCTCTCTTGACAAGCTCTGAAAGAATGGCAATATGAACACAATATACCATATTCTCCAGAAATGTTATGGGAAAAAACAAATTGCCTGATATTACCTTCTAGTCGCTGCCTGACATAAGAAAAAAACTCATAACATTATGTGATTAATTCCAAGTCAGGTTAAAACTAACTAAAAAAGATTCCTAGTTATGTAGGCCCCGATAGCATCAGAATCTTGGTTCATACAGACTTGTATTTCTTTTACACTTGTGTAACAGCATTAGTTGCTGTATCCCATTGACGTCAGAATTTTTTTTCTTACATTCAGTTTGTACATCTCAGATGAATATTTCCTTCACAGTTTTCAGATATGTGCTTTCATCATCATTGTGTACCAGGTTATTAAATAGTGCCGTGGTGTATTATTGTTCAACCGATATCTTACAATTCAAAAGTTAATAATACATGTTATGATACACCCAACCTGTAGCTACACTAAATAATTTTCCTACAAGTCTGCTGTCAGTCAAAAAAAAGCCCAAGTCGAATAGTTTCAATATACTTAATATATTACCAGAATAACTTTGCAGACAATAGCGACAGACTGACAGGCAGGAGATGCTGGAAAGTCGATTGGAAGGTTGGGCAAGCCAAGGATTCCCATCAGGGGCAGAAGACCTTTCTGTGTGACGAACTCTCGACAATGATCATCGGTCGAGTTGTTGCTTAGAATAGCTTCCACAAATTTCATCTGCAGTAGTGAAACAAAAATACAAGCATGGATTGTGTCCAATTCAAAATACACATTGTCTTATTTTAGAAGCATTCTGTATAGTAATTGACCATCACCGTTCACCACAAAAGAAAACACTTGTTGTGCCAAGATGTAACCTGCAACTAGACAGTAATTGCTGTTTATCCCAGCACATTAATATTGCATTAATTTATTCCTGGTAGATACAATAATCTGCCTGGAGTTCAAGGTAATGCAAATGACAGAAACATTTATTGGTAATACAGGCATGTAAAAGCCAGATAATTTCAAATTAATTGTATTAATTCTTGTAAAGCAAAAGTACAGAAATCATTGAGGATTCATTTTTGTATCTGCCCTTCATTATTTAATCAACTTTTAAGCTTTATATTATTTTGGAACTAGAATTATTTTCAAAATACCTACTAATGCTATATTTAAAGACAAATCAAGCATAAAATTTAAAGTGTAGTTGCTAGTCATAAAACGAATATACATATAATGCATACTTAAATACTTCAGAAGAGTTTTATGAATGATTACACAGTGTTTGTCAATTGCAATTACGTGTATTTTGAGTAAAACTTACAACATTGAGTACGTAATCCATCAAAGGAATGGCCTGTCTCTCTTGAGACGATGCAGCATTTCTGAAAAATATACATCCAGTTATTGCATTTCAAATCTTTAAGCTCATTTATTATTTGCATTTCATTATAGACATTTAAAGAGTAGGAAGTAAATGTTCATCTTTGAATTGTTTTATGTTAAAGCAATGCATGTTCCATTAAATAATCAGTATTTTAGAATGAGGTCAAATCTAAAGCATTCACAGGTTTCTAAGTATTCACGTCATCACATTTTAAAAAATTATTATGTCAAGAACAAGCAAAACGAATTGGTTTCATGCTAATGAAAGGTAGCCGAATCAAAATAGTTTAACATTTCTTTTCCTGTCGACAAACGACCTGGATTACTTTAGATTTTAATGGAATCACGCCATACTAATGAAAGGTATATTAATCAAAATTATTTAACATTTCTTTTCCTGTCGATACTCGACCTGGATTATATTAGATTTTAATGGAATCACGGTAAAAAGCCTAAAGTATTACTGCATAGATTCTCCAGAAGTTGACTGTTTGGGCAGGGTGGCCTCGTTGGGTGTGCTCTGCATCTCTTCTTCCTCCTCCTCCTCATCCGAGGACCCGGCGTCCGTCGGTTGTGGTGATCGGACAGACAGTGCTAGATTCTGCTCTGCTTTTGGTTGCTGTTTTTGGCATACATATTTTGGATCTCGACCCATTGCACAAACTTCTTCGAGCAGCTACAAAAGGAAAACATAAATAATCAATTTTTTACTTATACTTTTAATACAAAACTGGTAGCTTCTATTATTTACCTTACCAAACCACTTATTTTGCTCTTTCCATTTTTTAACCATTCTATTCAAATTTGATTTGCTAATTCTTTTTTTAAAGCCATTGGAACCAATATTTCATGTGAACATCCTTGCACAAATATGTTATCGTTTGCCTTATATAAACAGAATTAAATTACTTTACACTTGTGGACTTGGCACCGAAATGGAACATTAGTTTTCATGAAAACCATCAACCTGAGGTGTAACACGATATGTGACACGTGTAACTAGGTCATAGTACAACAATATAATCAACAGGTATACTATTACCTTGATGATAGCTGTAGTGGCATCTGTTCTCAAAGAAGGCTGGTGTCTCATCAGTTCATCCATTGCATTACCAAGATTACTTGCTGTGTCACCTGCAACAGTTTATAAGTAAATGTAAAAGAAGGATGGTAGTCTTTTCTTTTTCTCATTATTTTATAAACTATTATTACCAAACACTCTATTGGTTATTTCTTTGCTACACGGAGCCATACATTGTGCACATTGTTTTTCAGTTTATACTACTAGAAAACTCAAAAATCATTATGGTCAATCCGTATATAGATTTTTTGTATGCTGGGTATTCAGGGCCCCAACTCCAACATTACCAAATTGTCTGGGATAATAAATATTTAGAAAACAAATATTAATCTGGTAACAACCCTGTAGTCTTACCAAAGGGATCTGAACTTCTCCGTCTTCTCATTGCCGGAAGGTAGTCCTGTGACAGCAGAACCTTAAAAAGTCTATCAAACGGTCGGCATGCCACAAACGCTTCAAGGCCACGAGTATTCAAACACAGAGCACTGAACACATTCGGCAAAGATGCTAGAACTTCTCTTGTTGCAGGCACCTAAAACAGTTACATGAAATATATGTCAATACAAAGCCAAATTAATAAACTTAATACATTTTCTTATTCTAAAGACTTTCAGTAAACAATGTTCACAACATTTATACAACATATTATTATAACGTCATTGCATAACAACCAGGGGAGATTACCTATAAACAAATTACTAGATTTTCAGCCCACAGGCTTAGTTAAGGACAAACTTTCTATTTTTGAGTGCTATAAAGCTAGGACATAAAGGCTAACATATACTGGTATACAGGATCCATATTTGTACAAATTAATATTCGTATCATCTAATAATCATAAGTGAAGTGTCATATTAGTAATAATTTTTAAAATATTGTAAAAATACTATGAAAAACACTAAAAAATATAGAATCTTCTGATTAAAAAAAGACAACTATTGATTGTTCTTACATCTTTTATGAGCAAAGCATTGAGGACTACGTCAGTGAGTCCCTTGTCCTGGAG
Organism: Melanodrymia aurantiaca; assembly: GCA_032355825.1. Classification (NCBI taxonomy): domain Eukaryota; kingdom Metazoa; phylum Mollusca; class Gastropoda; order Neomphalida; family Peltospiridae; genus Melanodrymia; species Melanodrymia aurantiaca. The sequence goes on from JAULBR010111831.1 coordinate 7,634, forward strand.
TGAAGATAGCAGGGATGGTTCTTGGAATACGTACACTGTAACAACATCAGTTGCTGAAAGAAGTAATAAAGAAATTAATTGTTTAATGGAAACAAGTCCAGCATATTATAAAACAACAATCATGTGACACTAAGAAATCATTGAAGAGTATGCCTAGTTGCACTCTTGAGACAATAAAACATTTTAAATCATAAGTTATAAAATTAAAAACTGCCCTAGTGTATTTTTCTGAAGATCGGCAAATGGCATTGATAGTATTGTCAGTTAGATAATATACTTTGTTATGTGGGTTCTCGGTCATTCTATTCTTAGCAATGGCAATGTGTACTTATTGTTATCCGTACTTACCGAGTAAAAATAACGATGGTCCATAATATTCTGCATTGCTGATTATATGTTTCAAAGACTTGGGCAAAGATCCGTCCATTACTGAAAATAAATTTTATCATGAATTATTTAATTATACAATTTCAATTAATTCAAATATAAATTAACAGATAAATTAAATTATTCCATGGTAAAAACAAATTCTTATGTGTAGCCCAAAATCGTTTAAGAACTGTATCACTGCAGATAACATGTAACATGTCCAGCCAGCTCATACACTTGACACCATTTTCCCATTCCAACCAGTGATACACGACTGTGGTGTGTGCTATTCTGTCTGTGGTAAAATGCACATAAATGATCCCTTTTCGTTATTAGAAGAGTAGCCTATCTGGTGGCAGCAGGTTTCCTCTGTAACCATGTGTCGATATAACCACGCGCTTGACATCCAATAACCACTGATTAATAATCAATGTATTCCAGTGGCATCTTTAAACAAACTTTTTACAATTTTCTGGTACTGATTGATTTTAAAGATTTTCTTTCTAACTGGAAGTAACTTTACTAAACGAGAGAAACTATAAACAATAAATGTCTTCTTAGTCATGAATAAGTAATCAATTTAGCTACTTACAATGCCGGATACTTTCAGCAAATGTTGTGTCTGGAATTGCCTTTTTGAGAAAATTCAACATCGATTTTAGGAGAGCAGCTCTTTGTGGAAAACACTGGACTCCTGTTCAGAATGTCAAAACAACATAGTTAAAACAAAAATACAATTTCAAGCTTTTAGCAATTTATTCCCCAACAAATATCATTAAAAAGGTAACAACATTAGATGAAATTCACATAGTAGTATTAGTACATCTCATACATAGATTACATTCAATAAGTGCTGACAAAGAAGTCAACACAACATACAAACAGATCTCAATATTAACATGAGACAAAAAGCAACGAATGAATGAATGAATCAATCAATGAATCAATCAATGAATCAATCAATCAATGAATCAATCAATGAAGTAAAATGTAACGACACCCCAGAAAGAAAGAAAAAGACGTCGGCTATTAGCTGTCAAAATAAGTTATGCGGATTGCCTGGTTACCTGGCACTGGACTATCTAGTTGTGGTTCTGGTTCTGGTTCTGTGGCCGGTGTGGCCGATGTCGACGGAGATGCCATGGATGTGATGCTCTCCACACTCTGGCCCATGTCGGTGTCCATGGGAGTCGGGGGAGATTCCAGTTGGGAATCGTCGTTGATAGGACGCCCTGGTGGCCGGATTATGTAAGGCTGTTCTTTTCGGCAGATTCCAACTTCATGCTGTTTAATAAAGAATGCAGCAATTGAGCAAGACTGACTAAAAGTTCAACTAAATCTCATAACCAAAAGTTTAATAAAGAATGCAGATGAGCTTTACTGACTCAAATTCGAACTAAATCTCACAACCACAAACGTGTTCTAATCAATAGTGTCCACTAAATGTAAATACATAGTTGAGTTATATTTGTGAAACAAACTAGATGTAATTTGAAGCAGGGGATTCACGGATAACCCCGCCTTCACTATGTGTACTCACCAAATTTGATGACCCCATTTCAATTAGTGTACAAGTTATGCTCCTGAAATGTACATTTCTTCTATGGAGGTCACAGTGACATACTTTTTGTGTGCAACGTACCGCCTCCACTACATGTACCTCTCACAAAGCTTGGTGACCCTAAGTCAATTAGTGTAGGAGATATGCTCCGAAAACAATTTGGACCAACAGATTTCATTGAAGCTAGGGTATAATAAGTTGCCACCCACTTCATTCATCATGGTACAAATGTAGGATAGTTTACAGGAGAAAAACATTTTAGTTTTGCCATCATACATCAAGTAATGTGTAATTCTTTCCCTGTAAAATAAGCATCACATGTTACCTCCAGTCTGTTTATAAATGCTTGCAAACACCCATGAGCTTGAAATGCTGCCATATCCAGATTTGTGATGAGATCAATAACGCGTACAGCACGGGTTACAAACTGCAAGAATAGAGTAATATTTTTATTAATATAAATATATTTTTATTACCTACGAGGATCAGCATAACAAGGTATATATTTATCGTTAGTCCTCTTCGTTAGTCATCTTTGTATTTGTTTAACGATTGGCTGTCATAAGAGTACATCTTTTTCTGATTGGCTGTCATAAGAGTACATCTCTTTCTGATTGGCTGTCATAAAAGTACAAATTGGAGTCCTTTCCCGTGGTCAGCAATGAAACGCTAGTTTGTAAATATTAACTGAAATGATTATTTAGCAGAACTCTACAGTAATAAACAGAATATTACATTTTTATCCATGACAGACAATGTTTAAAACACTCATGCCCAAATTATCACATTTCCCTCACTCTCGCTCGGGAAATATGATAATTTTGGCACTCTTGTCATAAACAACATCTGTCGTGTCACTCATATAATATCCTCTATAAACTATGACCTAAATAGCATCAAAAGTAACATTTGTAACAACTAAAAAAAAAAGGCACTAGTAAAACCCGACAGGAATACTTACAGTAATATGTTCTTGACCTTGTGCAAACCAGTTGATCACATTGAGCAATGCTTCCATCATTCCACAGGACACCAGAGCCTCAACTCCTGAAAATCAAATATTTCCATGGTTACAAATCTGCATTTTATAATACACAACAAAACTGTTTTAACACCAAACATGAAAACCTGACTTGCAGTTTTGTTCACAAGTAGTGTAGACTGCTCTAACTGTTCACGATTTTCCAAAATCGATCAACTCTCAATGTCATTTTCGGGTAGTAAAAACACCAATGTTGTTTTGTAATGGTAATTATTGCTAGTAATTGTTCATGCGAGTGACATTTTTGCGATTAAAAGACAAACGTAAAAATTGCAGACACGAATAATGCCGCTATACAGTAGGGTGTGATCACCCGATACAAAAGGCAAAAAAATGGGGGCAGAGTAAAACAGAAAGAAAGAAATTCAACTAAGTCAGATTATTTTTTATTATGATTACATTTGATTTACACCAGATATTTGTAAGAAAGAAATTCAACTAACAGTCAGATTACTTTTTATTATGATTACATTTGATTTACACCAGATATTTGTAATCTATATAGGGGTAACTAGCAACATTCCTGCTTTGTAATTAATGAAAAACTAACAATGTGACATTTAGCATTATATTAGAAGCATGAAACGGTATCAGGGAAAGATGGAAATAAGTTACACCGTCATGTTGTTCTCAGCTGAGCAGACTAATCAATGGACAAATGAAATGCGGACAACATGATACAATGGATATCTAAGATGCAGGTGAGATAACGAAGTGATGCAGTTACAGGAGATCATTTTGTGTTACAGAGTATAAGAAATATTTGTGAAAAAAGCTAAACTTTGTACAAACCGTTTTCGTAACTTGCCAAGTGATAGAGGAAAGAGAACAGAGCTGTGGCATACTGTTGTGGGTAAGCTTCCAACTCAGGATCTGAAAGACAGAAATATATATGCATGTAATCTGTAAATCTGATCAAATTAATTAAACGCTAAACCTTGACAAAAATAATGAATCTCCATGGTCAGTCAGAATAAACCCATTTCAATGCTCATTTTGATACACAGTGAAATCCCTTTAAACCAACCACATTTGGGACAGAGTAAAAGGTTCTGTTTATACTGCCCTGCCATGACAAAAGGAGTAAGAACATTTTTCACGAAATGCACTTTCTTGGCTCATTGGCATTTATAAGGAAGTATGTACAGTTGCTCTAAACCTATTGAAATTGCTTTCCAACTGCACGATATTGTAATATATAACTCTAAAGATTTAGGGTCGGCAGGTTCAAATTAAGGTCGGTCGGGTAGCCGGAAACAAACAATATTTTATGAGACGTCTTAATATAAACGTTTTAAAATTTGTATTGTATTTTAACTGTACGTACCTATCATGTGTTGTATACACTGTCTGACTAGCCTGGGAAGAAAACCGTGGTAGGATGATGCACCAGTCGTATCAATAATACTGTTTAACCTGACAAAACAAAAATTTCATGATATAAAAAAACATTAAAAAAAGATTCCTATTCATAGAATACTAAATGAGATTCCATTTAATATCAAGTTTATGTCCCGAGTGATATAATTTGCATTTTCACAAGATTCATTGAGTGTAAAACTGAATATTTCATGACTGACAAATAAAAAAGTGAAACTTATTCTCTCACGTGACATCACACACATTTTGCTTCTGTAAAGCCTATTCAAAAAGGTACGTTTTGCAATTTTCCAGTACAAATTGTACAGAAATATAAACTTTTATTGCACGTTCTGTAAACTACAACTTCATAGACAACTAGCTCAATGAACTTACTTTGGATTTCTCTCAAGATGAATAATTGACGTCAATGTTCTCAAGGCAGCAGCTTTTATATCCTGAAAATTATAACAATATATTATTTTTATTTTGTTAGCAAACATGTAACATAAAACTGAAATGTAGTTCTCTAAGGTGTTGACGCCCAGACTATGGAGACGTAATAGTTGATTTCTAAAAGTTATACAAAACAATATCCACACGAATGAAAAGGTGAACTTTACGACTGCTAGGGCAATTCTCATGTTGATCTAATGTCAAAGAATAAAGTTGGTTTGTTTAACGACACTATTGGTGCACACTGATTGGTAATCGGCATTTATTGAGTGTCTGGGATGTAGCTCAGAGGTAGAATGTCCGCCTGTGGCGGGATGGGTCGAGAGATTGATCCTCCACAGAGCAAAACATTTTTATGGGCTATTTTCCGTTCCAGCCAGTGAAACTGGTTTATCAAATTCGTGTTGTGTGCTATCCTGTCTATGGGATAGTGAACATAAAAGACCCCTTGCTGTTTTTCGTTAAGACTAACCCATGAAGCGGCGACAGCGGGTTTCCTCTGAGACCATGTGTCAATATAGCCATGCATCTGACGTGCAATAACCGCTTATTTATAATCAATGTGTTTCTAGTGGCGTCGTTAAATAAAACAAACTTTACTATTGAGTGTCAGACATGTTTGCATCGACACATGGTTTTAGAAGAAACATGCTGTCGCCACAAAGGCTACTCTCACCAAATAACAGCAAGTGGTTGTTTATGTGAACTTTCCCAGACAGGATAGTACACACCAGGGCCTTTGATGAACCAGACGTGGATTAAATGTCAAATACTGATGACAGTAAATATTAACTGCTATTTCACTAAGAACAAAACCAACTACATGCCAAGTAACTCACCACAAGAATAAATTCTTTGAGTTCTATTATGTCAACTAGTTCTTCTATTAGGCCTGGATAAAGGATTACATTCAAATTTTCTTGTATGGCATTGGAATAAACTGAAACAAAATAAAAAATAAATGGGCATTATTTATAGAACACTGCACAATGCACAAAGAGGAAAGATAATCAACTCTAAAGCTGGCGTCATTAACATAAACAATCCAGATTCAACAGCAATTGAAAGCCATTGTATTTATTTTACGATCCCATGAGCAAGCAAAATATGTTGCTCTATATACAGCATTGCATGCACAATCTTTTTGACATAATGTAATGACAGCATTTAATACAAAGTGTATTCAGGAATTCTCGCACTAAAATATTTTTCTGAATTTGTTATTTTGAAATATTTATTTACTTGGTATCAAATACATATGAAATAAAGCAAGCAAGACTAGATGCATAAAGGTTTAAAATAGTGGCCTATATTCATGTTGCAGACAAAGGTGGAACATTTATGCAGGAGTTTTCTCTCTGGATGGTGGTGTGTAAACGTCTAGTTAAATCGTTTGGTATATATCATATGGAAATCCTTAGAATAAAATACATTGACTCAATGCTTTTCTTACCTAAGATTGCAATAGCTTGAAGCCTTGCCTGTACACACTGAACCCGAGCCTCATATTTCGAAAAGAGGTGAGCCAGTCGAATATGGGTGTAGAGCAGAACCTGAAAGTGGAAACAAGTATGCTGAGAACATGTAATATAAACGACAAAACCATTAACATAGGCAACTGGTACCTGTGGAGTCTTCACCTGCACTAGCCTCGAGACAGAATTGTTTTAATTCACCAACTACTTTATATGAGTCTGGAGATTAAATCAAGAGTACTCAACTGGGGTGGAGTAACAGAAACGATCATCAAATCAGATTGCAGCTGCGTAATTAAATATGCATCGAACTAGAGAGGAGGATGTGGGAAGAAGTTTCCTGTGAAAATGTGAGAAAAATCGGTCGACCCCTTCTAAAGATATCATCCAGAAAGTCATCCAATCAGATCGAAACTGTCTCATTTAATGTGTGCAAACTTTGTAAAACATCGAGCATGGAGGACTTATATAAGACGTCTCCCGATGCCGTTAAAATCGGACAGTGAGGGTCTTTAAGCAATAAAATGCACATTTATAAAAATGAATACGCTATGAACCTGTTTTTCTGGAGGGATGTTGAAGCTGTCAAGTTGCTCCATAATCGAAGATGGAAGATCTGCAGCTTTGTCAACATTGTCCATATGGATACTCTGAATACTGTTTGAAGGCTAAAAAAAAAAAAAAAAAAAGATCAAAAAAAAAGAAAAAGTGACACATACATCGTAGAAAAATTGCATAGACTTGAATCCATGCGTGTCAAATATATGGAAATGCTCGAGCCAAGTCCATATTTATCACCCATAAAATGTTTGTTGTAAAATACTATGTTCGCAGATTTGTTCACTTATTTGTGATTTAAATTAAAATTTTATTTTAAAAGCATGTATATTCTACCCTACTGAGGATAGCGATTGCTTGCTTGGCACCATTTAAGGAGAGTGATCTTTAGCTCACCTTGATTTTGCTTATGGCAAAGACGGGTTAATAAATAAAATGATGTAATAAAAATCACAGACTTCAAACTAAAAGCCTTTTCAAATGCTTGTAAGCAACTGCAAAAAATTTCTCTGCTTTAAATAGCACTAATTGTGAGACAACATGCAAATACATAAATACCGCATGAATAATTAGAAATATTATTGCATACTCTATTTAATTATCAAATTTTTGTACTTACTTTCTTTCCACCTTTATCCTCTTTATTTTCGGTATAAAACTCGAAATGCAATGTGGTTGCACTTGCAGGAAAATGCTGTACAAGAGATGAACTAAATGCATTATCAGCAATCACATAATAACTATTATAAAGCAAAAACTTAGCGTCAAAAAGCAAGTACAATAAATAATTTCCTTTTTGTTAACATGGTTTAAAATTCAATATCACCTACAGACCCAGACATCAATCGTTTCCACGTTCCTTGCAACTTATTTATTTTTTAGGAGTAACAATTCTATCCTAAAGATACTTAGCCTGGAGCATTATTGCATATATCCTGTCTAATCTAAACTACACAAAACTTCTTAATAGACCAAGGCAAGCCACTCTAATGACCCATCGTACGGCACATGCCCCATCCTCTTTCTGTTTAACCCAAAACTCCTGAAAACTGGAATTGGATATGCAGGGTGGATTAGCCATACTCCAAGCTCAGTATCTTTAGTATAGAATTGTTACTCCTAAATACTAAATATTCATCCATATTACTTGGCCTGGGGCATTATTGTTTAGTTGAGCTTGAACAAGATACATGCAATTATGCTCCAGGCTAAGTAATCTTGATGAATCCAAAAGAATAAAAGTAACTGAATAACGAATACTTACTGAAATAGACACGTTCTTACAACAATCGGCCAAACCAAATTCATTCTCTTTGCCTCCCCAGCTCTGCAAGAAACCAAAATAAAATTCAATTCTGAAACAGATTTTTCCCAAACCAGACATTGATGCTTGCTACATGGTAAACAAAACATATGCACACAAACATAAGATGCATTAGTTAGCATAACACTGTTAACCGAGTGAACACTGGCAACATAAGTAACATGTCTCACATCTTAATTGAGGTTAAAAGTAACATATTATGCATTGAGCAGTTTGTGAAAAGAAAACATTATGTAGTCAATTATAGATTTGGATTCGATGTAAAAAGAAAACTAGGCAATAGTTATTGCCAGGAACATGTGTCCACCAACTTTCATCATAATCCAATTCTCAAAACATAATTGCAATAAAGAAATCAGAACAATTTATTTTTCAAATTACAGAAACCCAGATGCTGATTTTGGAATAGTAATAGCAATTTAGCCCTTTACAACCCAAAGGGATAATCAACACATGTACGTAATACATGTCTGAAATAACCACAAAGGATTTGCAAAGTTGATGAAACAGAATGATAAAAGTGTGCTCACTTCTGCAAGATGAGTCAGTCTGACAACCAAAGCTTGCTTCTTATCTGGATTAAGGCGTGTGATGAAGTTTGATCTTTTGCTGAAAAAGATGTATGGGAGCATGACATAAAAATGTTAATGATTTAATTAAAATTATACTTATCCCTTCACCTAAATAATATTGCAAAAGAAAAATGGCTGAAATTTTCTATGAATATCTTTACTATAATAATTATTCACGACTGAATTATTTTTTTGGCTACATTACATATGCGAAATTTATATACATGCAAATAATATCGTTTTTAGTATTCAATTAAAACCAATAAATCTGGTAATGCCAACACCCAATGAAATTTATTTAAACTGTTCTTTAAACCACAATATAATAGTCATAAAGTAGATGATTTGGAGATTGCAAAAGATATTTTCAAGTTTCGACTTTGTTATGTTTGCTATTGTCAAAAAGCACACAGTATACTTTTGTTTTTGACCATCCTTTATTTAGAGATATCACAATACATGTATGTTTCTGGTACTAATATTGTGTATGCTATATATAATAAGTGTACCTGAATACGTATAGCAGATTGAGAACACCAAGGACAATAGTCATATCACATGATGCCAGCAACGTAGTCAGGTGTTCCATCGAGTTGTAGAGGTGCCGGGAGAAGCTGTGTTCTATGAGTAGAGCTGTGAACCGCAACACTTCCAACAGTAAAGTCTTCAGCTGGTAACAACAAACATAGGCTTTACATGAAACAATCCATAACACTAACAGTGGTAGCTATCCAACAGTAAAAGGTTTTTGAACTGATCAGTAAAATTAGCGATCGCATCGACAATAATCAATGAGATAAATAGTTTTATGCACAATCATAAAATACTGAGTCGGTAAGATATTTTATAAATCCTATTAAAAGAAAGGAAGGAATTTGTATTAGTAAAATTTAGTTCGAGTCCCTTTGTTAGTTATAGACCTAGAATCGACTTATAATCGTGTCATTGATTTTATTTCCAACGATGGGGTTCATTTTATTGACATGATTGCCATACAGACGAGCATATACAGCAGTTGAATGTAGTTTACGAGGTTATACTATAAGAGATTAATTATTGTGGTTAGTGATTAATGAACTTTCAATAATACAGGGAAAACAAAAAGCAACTATAGAATAGGAATTGTCTGTATGTAATTTTTGTCAATACACATGAACAGGTGGCTGTCAAAATCAGTTCTCAATGCTCATACAGAACCATCTTAAGACTAGATGATAAAAGAAAAATTTACCTTTTCATTACCAGCAATATCACAGGCCAGTGTCCATTTCTTGTCTTCCTCGATTTTGCATGCACTTTCCAGAACATTATCAAATAGGTCGAGAATGTCTGACCAATGGTACAACTCACACTGAAGGATAAACATAAAATAATCATATTTGCATGCATACTTAACTTCTTAAGAAAGATAGATATAAATGGATTGAGTTACAATAGAAGAACTAGTTGTTAAAAAAGAAATAGATTTTTTTTATCAGTTTCAGAAAATGCTTGTGATAAAATGACCCAAAAGTGCACAGCACCTCAAAGGTCAAAGTCAAGGTCTTGCATATTTACAAAGCATAACCTAAAATGATAGAAAATCTTTTACAATTAAGGCTCAGAGAAAAATTATTTGCTTTAAATGCAAGTTTGAAGTAACCATTCTGATAACTATCGCATTACACACAATATTAAATCCTGTAAACAAATGTTGGTAAAAATACTGGTAACAGAACTTCCGATTTTATTAGTTTGATTTTCCGTGCCCATTCACTCTTTTACTCATCAGTCAACACAGAATAAAAAAGTTGTGCTTTTACCTTGCCAAAAGTCCATGTTTTCACTGCTTTTAATTCATGCAACAACTCATCCTCGGCAGACTTAATTCTCTCTATCAGTGTCCGGCAATCAGCAGGCTGAAACATGTGCAATATGGATATAAAAAAAGTAAAGTTTGTTTTATTTAACGACGCCACTAGAAACATCGATTATAAATCAGCGGTTATTGGACGTCAGAGGCATGGTTATATTGACACATGGTCTCAGAGAAAACCCACTGTCGCCGCTTCATTTGCTACTCTTACCGAAAAACAGCAAGGGATCTTTTACGTGCACTATCCCATAGTCAGAATGGCACACAACACGGAATTTGATAAACCAGACATTTTTCACTGGCTGGAACGCAAAATAGCCCGTAAAATAATCTGCGCTGTGGAGGATCGATCCCACTACCTGGCGGACATTCTACCTGTAGGCTACGTCCCGCTCCGCAATAGGGATCAATTTCAATATGGTTCGTGTACACCTTTTCCCACCTGGATTTCCATGACTTTTCCAATATTATATAATTACAAAAAAATTCCATACTGTGTGCTAAATATCAGACCTCGCCATTTGCGGACTGCAAGAGCGATCATACACCATTGCGATTCTGTTACATCAGGCGAGCAAACGATTGAAAATGCTCCTTAAAGATTATGAGAGTATTCACGGTCAAAGTCATATTAATTTTGATAAAACAATAAACGTTGGTTTATTAACTTTGCACTTGAAGGAAAGCGTGTAGGTTAAGGTCATCTGGTGCAAAGTCTGATGTTGGCATAAGAAATGTTCTAAAACCTGACTTAAGGAATCACAAAAAAACTGCGTCAAGAACTTAACACCTTTGCACTAGTTATGATTTACGTAACAAAACAAAATGTCACGAGAAAAAAGTCATAATTGTACATAAGTTATTAATCACCATTATTTTAAACCTAATTACTGGTATAATAATATGCCAATTTTATTAACATTTCACCAGATTGGCTAAAACACTATAAAAATAGACCAGATTTATCAAACCTCAAAATGTTTTTAGTCCCCAAAAGTTTCTGGTTGTACTATGTGTAATCAAATTAGTCATTTAAATTAGTCAGTGGTAGGGACAAAGAAAGTAAAAATTAAATCTCAACAATCTCATGCAAGCTACACCATGCTTTGCGAGACAGATTATAATTAATTTATGCCGATCCTGAAAAATAGATAAACTGATTAATCTACTACGTCATAATCAATACATACCACTTCAGTCGAAGACTTCTTCAACTTGGTGCGGTCGATCTTCATTGTGGCTTTTAAACTATGCTAAATTCTGTAAGCAAAAAGAGGTATCTAGTACAAACTAGATGTAAAAATACACACAACTGCAAATTATCTACAGTACTACATTTAATAAATATATATGAGCTTATACTCTTGGATACAATAAACATTGTTTGTTTGATTTCAAAATACATCCAAAAGGTATTTGCATATTGTTGTAAAATAACTTGATATTTTAATGATAAAATAACAATTACTCAGGACTAGAAATTAAAAATCAATTCTACATGCACCAGGTGCACGCTGATAAAATATTGCATGCACAAAAATAAGGTAAATAATTGTTTAAAAACATTTTATTTTGGAAAATTATATTACTGGTAAAAACAAAAAAACAAAAATAATTTTGTGAGAAAAATATAATTCTGACATTATTTTAAGGGTACTACAGGCCTCAAGCTAGGTCAGATTTATAGGGAGAAGTGACTTCTCCCTCTACCATTGACAGGGAGAAGTTTTCAAC
>JAULBR010111832.1:0-10215 GCA_032355825.1 Melanodrymia aurantiaca
GACCATGTACATGATGTTTATTGTTATTTCAGGTACTGTGAGAGTAGGAGGAAGGTATTACTAGACCATGTACATGATGTTTATTGTTATTTCAACTAGACCATGTACATGATGTTTATTGTTATTTCAGGTACTGTGAGAGTAGGAGGAAGGTATTACTAGACCATGTACATGAAGGGTATGAGCGGGAACTGTGGGAGTACATCTGTGAGATATGAGCGCCATGTTTAGCCTGTTTACGCTGTGTTTACGCTGTGTTCTAGAGGACTGTCTGGCTTGGTTGCCTGCACTGCTGACTTCTAAATGACAAAGCCCACTCTACACAGTGTGCGTTGTTTTCTAATATTTCCCATACCAAATCCAGTTCGTGAAGCCCCAATTATGTGTGAAACACTTGCATTTTTTTATCCTGCCCTTGTTACTGAATTATGCACAATGCATTCAATACAGTGTGTATATTTCATTTCCGATGAAACTGATAGCAATCATTATTTCACACAAGTACATTTTTGTTATATTTGTTTCTTTTTAAGCTTAAACAGGATATTTGAGTACTATAGTATGGTCCACTACTTGACTTGCTATGTATACGACACTAGGAAACACTATACTGACACTGTTTTCACGTGAAAGTGTCTTATTTATTTACATTATGATCAAAATTATTCAATTTAGCTTAAAAAGATATCTATATATATGGCTGCCATGGAAATCAATCTGTTAACTAAAAAGTTCTCGTAGTATCAAAATAATAGAAGAAAAATTTATTATAAAATGTAACATTGTTTGCATGTTTGTCTTACTTGTATAAGAAGTTATTAAAATAAATGAAGACATTGTTTTCTAATGTCGTTTACTACAGTGACTTTATGTTTACATCCTCATCATACATATGTATATGTATATAATTAATTATTATTATTATTATAATTATTATTATAAATGTAGGTGCTGTTAACTTATCTAATGTCTTTCGTAACAGTCGGAAAGTTCCCAAAACCCACAATCTGATTGTTGACTCGACTTTTGTTTACTTATTCCTGTTTGTTTACCAATCACAGTGTCTATTGTCCGGGTGTCTGATTCCATCTTATATCACTGCTTGCTAAATGCACTGTTCAGCGAAATAATTCAATGGATTGTGCAGTAACAAAATTCAATGATGCAAAATGTTTTTATATGCCTTTGTTAATGTTATGGATGTCAGTTGCTATGATACAAACTATCCGATGATAAATAAAATATCCAAAGAGGAAATAAACTGGTCGACTTAGAGTGTGTATCAAAGAAGCAAAGTTTATTGTGCAGTCAATTTAGTGATATTTTCTATATGAATAAATAGTAAAAGGAAGTTTAACCAGGTATTTAACTAGGAAACGACTAAATATTAAGACATACAGTGAATGTAATAGTTTATCCACGCACTAAACGAGGAAATAGGCTAAATATTGAAATGTGCTGTGTAATCAATCGTTTAATCATATGTGACGCGCCATGACATTTTGGGTCCAAATGCGGCATTACGTCATAGCGAGAAATGTGTTGCAAAGTTTGACGTCATAATCGTGGTTTAACATTGTTTATGAAGTAGGCACCTCGGATAAACGTTCATAGTTCTTAAAATCTAAGAGATAATGCCCTATGATTTCACAAATACATTTGGGTGATACATACAATGTATGTAGCAAAATATTGGAAAATTTCATTTTCGCAATATACATGTATCTCATTTGGACCCAAAATGTCATGGTGTGTCACATGTACTCAACTAAGAAAGGAATAAATACTCAAATATGAGAAAAATGTGAAATGAATACTTTATCCAGGCACTAATCTAGAAAAGAGTAAATGTTTAAATGAGGGTGTAAACTGAAATGAATAGGCAAACAAAAGAAGTGAAATTTAATTTATCTCTGCACTAAACAAGAACTAAACTAGAAAAAGAATATCACAAGCTGCTTACTGAGGTTTATCCTAAATCTGAGCTATTTTCAATCGTTTACAACTGTTACTTTTCTATAATAAACACTTGTCTCTAAAACCTTACTATAATTATAAGGAAATTTTGTTCAATTCTCATTCTACATCAGTGTATAATTTTGATCGCATGTGAACAGCTGGTAGCTTGTGTGTCAGTGTGTATGTTAGGTATGTTTTTTAACTTTGTTAGTGAATGAATTGCAGGTTCGTTTGTGCGACGTTGTCATGGTTACTTATTTTGTTAAAGCCATGCAGGGCACAGATCTTGTAATTAGAAACTTCAGATTGTTTGATAAAATGCTATGGTAGATGTCAGACAATATTACACACTATGAAGCATCATTGACATGGATGATGCCTGATGTAATACCTTACTTTAACCTCTTTTACATGTTTTTATCATTTTGAAGAAAGCACCACATGAAACCTGATTGCTGTGCTTTCGCAAACACTTGGGATAAACATTTACTAAGCAACAAATCTAATAACAGTTTTTGCACTTTCTGTTTTACAATAATTATGTGGTTTTATTGTTCATTCGAATTGATAAACAGAATTATTATTAGATATAACTGAAAGAATAATTGATGTATTAATATCATTAACGTATAGGAAATTGTAGAAATTATAACCATTCACAATCCTACCTCTATAATGGCTTATATTTATAATTGTCAAACAACTTTTATATACCTGTATTAAATTGTAAAGAAAATGGTCGATAAAATGTTTTAAAAACAGAATTTTCTCATAACTTCCAATACATAAAAAACAAATTTTATAAAAAAAAAAATTAGATTTTAAGTACGTTAACTAATGTTTTCTTTGTAAAGGATATAATACACGTGTATACTGTATACATATTTTTATTTATAATGATCGATGCTCAGGTTCACTTGATATGGTGACTCACATGTCTGTTTTATTTTCCACCAATATATACATGTTTTTAAGATTCTCTTATTCCCGAGTTATCGATAATTACAAACATAAACATGTGCAAAATGTCTGAATTAACTAAACCATTGACGCAAAACGTAAACTGTTATGATTATAACAGAAATTTAATTTTAATTATATATCTTTACGATAAATTATGTGAAAATTTGAAGAGACTAAGGCTATAATAAAATAAATGCAAGATTTTCATCCAAATTGTCTTCTAACTGTGGTCAGTGTATGGAATTTTAATTTATAGTGGGACTTTATTCTCTGGGTGCACCGGATGTAAATCTATGATGTATTTTATTATAGCCTTACAACTTGATTTTCAACCGAATTCTATTATGATCTATCATTTGCCTTTAATTTGACTTTAGCTCTGCATTGTGTGGAAATATACATCTGGCTATGTTACTGGTTGTGTTTAGATTATCACAGGACATTGCTAAACGATCTGGCTATGTTACTGGTTGTGTTTAGATTATCACAGGACATTGCTAAATGCTGTCTGTTGAGTACGACTCATAATGTCGTTTGAAAAATACTCAATTGCCTTTCTACTTTATGTTTTATAACCAATTTCGTCGTCTATTATTTTTTTATTAATATCTTTAGATTATTCGTAGACAAGGAATATTTTCCCACTAGGCTCGTTAAGTACACATTAATACACTAAATTTGTGGATTTGATTAGTTAACTTAATTTTGTTTTGGAATATATTTTTTATTAATCCACTGCATAATTTTGATGTTTTTTTCTTTATGAAATGGTTTCTCGTAACAGCATAAGTATTGAAGTTCCTATACATGTTTACATGAGCTAGTTTGTGTATGTTTTTCATCGGTACTGTGTACTCAGCTCAGAGTGGGTACTGTAGGTGTTTACAGGAGATATCTCTACATAACAATTTGTCATATCTCGTACCGATATCTCCACTTGTGATCATCTTTCATGATAAACACAGGATTTTATGATCCGAGCACCAAGAAATGTGACATTACTAAACATGATGTTATAACGTTTATAGTATGACTTCGTGTCCTACAGCAAGTGTTCATTTTGATTTAATTGCTGTTAATCGTAATCACAAGTAAACAGAAAACCTTGTATCATGTGATATCAGAATTTATCAGCACTCGTTGATAAAAGAATAAAGATCCTCTGATTTGAAACTTCTATGAACTGGTAGTGATAGATTATGATATGATGTAAGACATTGTTGACCTGGGTATATCGTCTACATATTGGTGATACAGTTTCACGTTCGCTGACATCACACCAGCACGCTTTAGGCTTATCTTAGAAACAGGGCATGTTTCACAATCTCCTAATCTTAACATAAAACATTAATCAACTGTAGAGCGATGTTTTTACAAGGAAAGCAATCCGAACTTGGTTTTTACATCCATCCCCTCACCTCCCCTTCCTAATGTTGTTCCGATTGTGACACACATTCACAAATATAGATCCCTTACAATGTATTACAGTACACATCCATCTTCCTTGTTATCACAGCTAATACCTGACTAATAGTAAATACTAAATATACATTACTGCTAGTCACTATAGTGGCTTTCCAAAACATCTTTTTAAAATAACAATTTATCACCTACAGTTGTAGTTGAAGCATTTTCTGTACTCAAATGATTGGCCGTTTCATTATAAAGAGAGGGTGATTGGCTTGTTTCATTATAAAGAGAGGGGTGATAGCTTTTGTCACTCGTTTTATTATTTGATCCATTCAAATATTATGCAATGTTATTTCTCCTAACATTATATCCCTGCCCAACCTTCTATAACACTGCATAACATTTGGACATACACCAAACCACACTGTCGGGAATTGCGTAATACGGCACAATAAAGGGAGACAACATCTTGTGAGTGGGTTGTGTCATTAAAGAGGAGACAACTCTGGTTAGTGTATTGTTGAAGGAGATAACTCTTATGCGTGGTTTGGATAAGACCATCAATGTGCTCAATATTGTAGTTAAATTTAGGAGAATGAATTATAGATTTTATACCAGCATTAAAATAATTTGCATATTACATAGTTCTGCTTGGTTCTACGTTTGTGTTACTTATCTAGCGTGTCTGACAAAGACAATATTGTTTAGATATTAGGCCTACTGAATTATATTACACAAGGGTAATAGAATGTCAGATTTTCTCAACAGTTTCATAGAGGTGGTGTGAACCAACAGACCTATAATTATAGGCGGGGTGCTTAGAAAAACACCAAGTTGCCGTGTTTAGATGTCAATATTTTCCTATTACGTCCAATAACCACTACATATAGGTGAGACACATTGTCTGCATGATATTGCCATAAATATGAAATACATGTATAACCATATTTCGTTTGTGATTTTATCACTAAAACTGATTTTATATGTTTTTTGTTTTTATGCAATCTTTACTTTAAATATGTGTGCATGATTTACGTATCTCCCCTGTAGTGATGAATCATGCAATGTGTTTTATTCCCTCAAATTACCTGTCTAATTATAAAGTTATTAGGACTCCAAAACGTATCCATGTACCTGTTACTTCAGTGTCTTACTGTTTAGTTTATGTGTCAAGTTGCAGCATTTTGCACTAACTTTGTAAGCACATGGCACGGATTAAATATATCGTCTTGCTGTTGCTTAGCATTAAAATATATATATGAACAATATCGTGCAAGCTCAAGGCACTGATTAAATATACTATCTCCATGTACTGACACGAACTATTGGGTCTTCACGTCTTGATAATGCATTACTCTGCATGCATGTAACCATGATTTCAATATTACAGAGCTGGATGTATTTGCATGGATTTATGCCTCGATGTCTAGTCAACCAAAACGATACAAAACCAAAGTTATTCATTCGTATGAAGTTTATTAAATTCTAACTATTCAACATAATTGTAATTTGTACATCATCCTCAAAGCTTTACTGGCAATATTAAGAATCATATACATTGAAATGCAGTCCTAGAAGGCTAGATTGGCATAACTGGTTGCGTGTGTTATAATATCCTAGCTAGGTGCCAATTGTTGAAGAATTCTTGATGAAATATTCACTTGAGACATTGGTATATCGTCCACTCTATCCTTTGTCTCCCAAATGGATTTTATATTTATGTTTCTCCCACTATCCGAGTTTTAGAAATGAAGAGCTCATGTGCAAAACCCGCCATCACAAAAAAAAAGAGGTTCATGCATCAAACTGAAGATTACAGTGCCTAGTTTCTGAAAATCAAATAATTTTAATGCAAAACCCACTAAGTCCCATTGTAAATCATGCCGAAACATTGGCATTTTTCACAGAACCTGCAAAATGCCATAGTCGTGACTTGTTTTTTTCGCAAAAGCCGCAACATACATTATTCGTCAACCAGAGCGCTGAATGACGTCACATGATTTCAGTAATGGCGGCGTCCATGAACACTTGTATCTGGCAGTGAAAGTTGTGATTTGTTGATTAATTTAGCATATTATTATTTTATTATTTCAACAGTTTTAAATTGTTCCCACTATTCCATAATACCAGTGTTGTTTTAGCAGGTTTTGCAAAACATCTGACCAAAAAACTATTTTAAAATCAATTTAAATAACTATTTTTAATGATCTTAGATTTGTGGAAATTTAACATGTTATTCGTTTATTTATAGCCTTATTATAACCACTGGATAAGGGGTTCGTTCCATATCCCAGCAAAAAATGTGGATTTTCACAAAAAAAAGTGGCGGGATAGGTCGTAGGATCGATCCTCCACAGCGCAGATTATTTTACGGCCTATTTTCCGTTCCAGCCAGTGAAACATGTCCGATTTATTAAATTCCGTGTTGTGTGCTATGGGATAATGTACATAAAAGACCCCTTGCTGTTTTTCGGTAAGAGTAGCCCATGAAGCGGCCACATCAGGTTTCCTCAGAGACCATGTGTCAATATAACCATGCGTCCGACGTCCAATAACCGCTGATTTATAACCGGTGTTTCTAGTGGCGTCGTTAAATAAAACCAACTTTACTTTTTCCAAATTGGTTGGAGTTCCTTGTTGACATATTATTCCTCCGATTGACTACAATATCAACTCGACATGTTATTGATAAAGATTGTGGTGTGTGCTATCCTGTCTTGGAAAGTACACATAAAAGACACCTTGCTGTCATTCGGTAGGAATTGCCAATGTCGTGACGGAGGGGTTTTTCTAAGACCATTTGTCGATATAACCGTGTTTGACATCAATGTGTTCCAGTGGTGCCAACGTGTCATCTTATGAATCATAATTTTTAATTTTAAAACAAGAAATCAAAAACCAGTTCCTTTCAGTTTTAGAGCAGTTTATTATCTGCTACAAATATGTACATCATTACCTGTTTAATATAAAAGTGATTCTGTAATACATACATTTCTAATTTACATTGTAAACGTAACATCTCTGCAATAATAGTAATATGTGGTACGATCTCTGGTCTTGTGCTAATGCTTTCTAATTCAACATGCTAACTGGACTCCTACAAATGGAGAACTCACCTCAACACATCAGCCTTACGTTCCAGTGGTTTCCCCAGAGCCATAAGGAGTAGGGGGCCCCTACTCATTACCTGTTTAAGTAAGCCCTTTGATATATTTTAAGGGAATTGTAAGTGCTTTGATTTATCAAAATGGCTTTGTAAGGGCCTTAAATTCAGTTGTTTGTCCCTATACAATGTATAATGCACAATCTAATCAATTTTTACTCGTGCATTTTATAAAAAATTGTAATATTATTTCTTAATTTTGAAAATGTAAGCGCTTTAAAAAAATCCTGGGGAAAGGCCTGTGGATATTGCCATTCAATATAATTAGATTTATTTAATTATTTTCTTTGAAATGACCATTACTATGCTGTGACAAAATTAGTTTACAATGACAATCAAGTATGACAATCAAGTGTTATCAACACAATTCTATATATTAGCTACGTGTAATACTGGTACCATGTAGATGTTACTGTTGTATAATCCTACACATACACATACATGTAGTGTACAGTTGGGTATGATATGGCAGGTTTGGGGTAGACCAAGAGGAGATGGGGAGGGGAAATATGTCTTGCACCACTTTTCAGATTTTTGTAACAAAATGGTTTGAAAACATCATTTTCAAAATTTGACAACCCCAGCACCCAACCTGACCTTTTGTGAACTTCCTATATGCCATTGATTGTTATGGTACATTTACATGTATACATATATATGTATAAATGTCATGTACGTTGTATATAAAATAATCGTGGAGTTTTTAAGCACAAGGTTTGACATCAAGTTTGATGATTAATAAAAATAGTCCTCTCATCAGAGACCTTTTATGATTAATCAGTTCGCATTTGTAATCAATTACATGTAGTGGGTAGGAACAAGCAAGTTTTATTTCTGTATGGAATGTGTCTACATGTCCCTGTACGTGTAGTATGTATGTATACATATATTTATTTATTTAAGAGCAAAAAACAGTGATTATATATAATAAATATATAAATTTATGAAAGACTGATTAGTCAAAATCATGTACTGTGTGAAAAATGTATAAAATCTTTATAGTTATAAATACAGTTCTTCATTCACTGCAAAGCAAAGAAAAGCTACTATGACTTAAAGTTATAACATTACATTAGTAAGCCCACCTCCTCACCTCCAACCCACCCCCATCATTCCAATCTGAATTAGTGCATGGCAGCTGCAATTTATGCTATGTAGTAATAATAATCAGGGCTCGAAACTCGTCTGAAATGTATGGTGGCCCAAACAAAAAATTTGGGCCACTAAAATGTTCATTTTGAAAAACATTCAGTGGACCAAACTTGCTTTTGGTAGCCCAAATGAAAAATATTCATATTTCAGCTTTTAGGTAAAGGACAATGTGCACAGTGTAGGCTAGTATACAAATGTAGTGGTTCCTGTTATAGAAAAAAGGATCGCCCAAATAATATAAAAATTTTGGGCAACTAACCCATAATGTTTTTAACATCTCAGTCGCCCAAATGGAACTTTGGTCGCATTTGGCGACTTGGCGACTGGCCATTTCGAGCCCTGAATATAACATACACAATAAAAATAACAATAAACTGGACATAAATAATAATCAATGTAACGTTCGAGAAATATATGTTTCCCATCAGGGTGGTGTGACTTTTTTTTATCATTTTATTAAAAATTAATGTGGTTGTTAAAATAACTACTCTGTGTTCATAAATATGGAAACTCTACACCAAAACTGTGTACGGTAATTAATATGCCAACCTTAGAACCTATAAATAAATGTACAAGGTGTGTTTACCAAGTAGGCGATGTATCATGTATGTCATTAAATAATAAGTGGTATTGATTAACAAACGTCTTGGGACGTGGTGTATTTTTAGTATGTAATTACCGTTATACCGAACGGTTATCAGCTTCTATTGTGGTACACTGCTTGTAAGATGCAGCTACCTGTGTTTGCCTTGATTTGAATGACAATAGATTAACATGCTCAACTTAACCTACCTGCAAAACAACGCACAGCACTACTCCAATAAGTGATAATCTCCACATCCTATTTCTGCCCGGCCTTTTCAAACGCTGTCGTCAGGTGTAAATCACAACAATGTATATTGCATTCTCCCACAAGGTAACGAACGAGTACAGGTACGTCGTGTTGTTCAATAAAATACTTGTCTCGGTGACTCTCACTCTCAAATTGAGTCCCACTCCCAGGGTCAGAAAAACACGAGTATCCCAACGCGACCAGTTGCCGAGTTCTTATATAAATATTTTCCGTTTCTCTCAATCGGCAGGTCTTCTCCGGCTAATTCCACCTGTACTTGTAAAGAAGTCTTTTAGTAAGTTAACGCCAACTTGGAATTCGATGTCGCAGTTATTGACGTTCAACAGTGAGTCAGTGGGAACAGTGGCACTCGTATCATACACTGGTATTAAACCTCGCCTCGCCCATCTCTTGGGTTTAGCCTTTGGGGATTTTGACAGTGTGACGTCACGTGTCGCCTCGTTCTCGCGGCCTGGTTTATAAATGGTACGGAATTCCTTGGCTGTGTTCAGAGCAGCTGACGTTTTGAGTAATTATTACGAATGTCACGATTTGAAATATGATCACTGAAATGATTGAAATAAGACTGATCGATACGAGACAATATTAATTTCACGTAATTGAATTTGCATGCGTTCAGAATCTGTGTAGCCTATATCATGTATGTATGTATGCATGTATGTATGTATGTATGTATGTATGTATGTATGTATGTATGTATGTATGTATGTATGTA
>JAULBR010111843.1:0-10213 GCA_032355825.1 Melanodrymia aurantiaca
AACTGCGTTAGTGTTTTGTTATCATTATGTTGCTAGCAACTGAGGAAACCGATCTGTTGTCGTCTGCTTTGCTGTTTCAAATGTAACGAATGTTATTGTTAGGCTAGATGTTCTTTCGTCATCCAACAACACAAATGAAAGGAGTGATTTATCCTAGATTTTTCCATCATCCATGGAGTCATGATAGGTTTGGGGAGAATAATTATTTCCCATATTTTGATTTTAGTGAGAATATAGAAAAAAAACCAAACATGGATGATCATGATGGAAAGAAAAAAGTTTTTTTTACCAATTATAACCAAATAACCAAACATTTTTAAATTTTAGCCAGGATTTGTAAATAGAGGAGGTTGAAATAATAAGTGCCATTTGACAAAAGTGTTACCACAATCGGCGACAAACCAAACAGACAATCACATGTAGTTAATTATGGATACACTGATATTAAACACTATTCAATCATTCTTCTTTCTACAGCTGAGATTGTATCAGTTCAGGCCCATAGCCAGGATTTTGAGAGGTTGTGGGGGGAGGGGCGTGGTCGTTAAGGCGTCTACACGAGGGCACGCCTTGCCCGAGTTGCTTAAATATTTAATATTGAAAAAAAAAAATGCTGTAAGGGGGAGGGGGTGACGACCACTCCGACACCCCATTGGCTACGGGCCTGCAGTTTATGCATTAAGGAGTGAATAATTACAAACAATGACAGATCATTTGACAAAGTATAAAATCTGAGGTTTGCCGTGAATTTTTACTCTTATCAACGAGTACTAATAAATTATGACATCGCAACACATGAAGGGAGTGTTCTTTTTATCATTCATTATCATTCTGTCTAATTGTGGTAATTTTTTACAAACATTAAATGAATATGATCACTTGCAATGTTTGGCGCAAAGGCATGATGTTATAGGCTAGCTTTTGCGAGTGTTGTGATGTCATGTTTAGACCTGTCAAATTTATTGGTAACAAACTCAAAAAATAGTCTGTAGACCAATCAAGATTATAAGAAGTGATATCGGAGGAGGTATCACAAATTATAATGCAAGCGATATCTTCTGCAAATGCCTCTAATGGATGATAAATAAATATATGTTTGAGAACGATGTTTTGTCAGAATAAACTTTCCAATAAGTATTTTCCATTAAGTTAACAGTATGTCAATTTTTGAAATGCAGTATTGAGCCTTCAAAATTCATAGCTACAATGTTGACAGAAATGGTGTAATTTACTTTATTAATGGTCTTATTCTAATTATTTTGTTTTTCAGAAAGGAATGTATATCTATTAAGATGATCTGGCAATCTGGACTTTAAGAATAATGGATAGATCTCATACACCAAGTGGAATTCAAGATGTAGAGCTCCGTGACATCTCGGCAAGTCCCACTGTCGAAATGTCTCGCCTCCTAACACCATCACTGCCAGATGACAAACTTCAAGGTGAAATCAGTCTTGACTTTGATTCTTCTTGCAATGCCCATGACTCGGTTCTCAGTTCACCATTTCCACTTGGTCGAGAAGCTGATGTCAGCATGGGGGAAGATGAATGTCTGGATCTTTCTGTAACACCAAGTTTTGAAACAGGCCTCTCGGATTATGCCCCGACATGTTTTGACAGTGGTACTATACCTCATTCTATTCACACTCATTCCATTTGTGCAGTCAGTGAATCTTCCTCAAGTTTTGTTGGGAAGGTTGCACACATTAATAGAATCCAGGATGATTCCGCCCATATGCTCAGTGCATCTCCATTCATTCTGGGGAGCACAAGTGCTGCTAACTTCGTAAATGCTGTCTTGGAGAATTTTTCATCCAGATCTTCCAATGTATTACATGTACCTGCTACTCCATCAATTTTTTCTGTTGCACCAGGTATTTTTATTCTGAACACCTTGGGAAACCCTAACATCATTGACTTACCATTAAGAACAAATCAACCTTTCGCAGATACCTCTCTTTGTGTTTCTTCTGCACCTCTTGCAGCTTCACCTTTAGTACAGGATCAGTCAGAAGTGCAACCTCTAGACAACAATGATCCCGCCAATGTACATGTAAACTCGTTGGTTTCTCCAAAAATTATTAACTTGGAAATCCGAACAGCACCTTTCCATGAACCTTTTCCTGTTATATCAAGTGGTGATAATTCTGCAGTATTATCAGATATAACTCTTCCTGTGGCTGTAACACCAGGATGTTTTACTCAAAATACCACTTCGTCCCCAGCATATTTGACATTTGATGGAGACTTGATTATGCCAACTCCTGGTACACATACAGATTGTGCAGAGAAGTTGGATGAAAGACAATTATCATTGGAAGAAACATATTGCCATCCAATTAGAGAAAAGGAAGCTGAAGCTATTGTTCAAAGTGTGGAAATATGTGCAGCTCCTAAAACATGCATT
This sequence comes from Melanodrymia aurantiaca, assembly GCA_032355825.1. NCBI lineage: Eukaryota > Metazoa > Mollusca > Gastropoda > Neomphalida > Peltospiridae > Melanodrymia > Melanodrymia aurantiaca. Next base: position 2,408 of record JAULBR010111843.1, read on the forward strand.
AAATCAGAAATAATTAATAGTACCTGTATTGATGAAAAATCACAACATACTAGTATACCTTGTCATGCACAGGAAGGAGAATTAGAAAATGTGAGAATGTTTGAGCCACTTGTCAAAAAGGAAAGGACTCTGGATAGACAAACTGAACGTGACTGTAACAACACTGTCACATCCAATTTAATGTGTTCTGTAGAAAACAGTTTGTGGTCAAATCTTGACAGATTTTGTACCTTTTCTGTTAGTAGTGATAGAGAAAACAATAAAATAATTCAAGACAATATGATACATTTCTCTACTAACGTCAATTCTGATAATATTGACAATGTGGAAACCAGTAATCATGACCAGACTAGATCAGTGGAGACAGTCTGTTTAAATTCAGATTCTTGTACGGTTGTGCAAAAGTTTAAAAATAGTAGAAATATTACAAACTTACAAGAGACAAAAGATAATTTGGCTAACTCATCTGTTGAAAGAAACGGTTCTGAAGACTGCATAAGCACAAACCCTGCAGATGCAGTTCCAACTACATGTACTGTCACTATGGCAACACGTACCACCTGTGATGAGGATGAGGATAATAGCAATGCTGTGCATCTTTCATGGGATAGATGCAGTAATGGTGAAATGTTGCAAACTGTTAACCTGGTTATAAGAAATAGTATTGAAAATATTGATGCTGTTGAGGTGGATTGCAGTGAGGAAGAAAACATAAAAAAGACGTTAATATTTCAGAATGACAATGGATTGGATAGAAGTAGTGAAAGCGCATCTGGTCTTGAAACTACATCACAGCATCACATAATTGTAGAAGAATCATCTCTCAATGTGGTTAAGAGTGAAGATTTTTCCCTTTTGTTGCAAGATCCAAGTAAAAGATTCACTCCTGTTCCACCTGAGGTACAGGTCAGTGATGATGATGGTAATGAATTGAACACTGGTAAAATGGACTCTACAGTGCTTGAAGTCTGTGATCAAGACACTGAACAGAGTGCAGAGTCCAATGTCTCTATTCAGTGTGAACTGTGCAGTGCCAAATTCACAAGAGCAGGAAACTACAAACGGCATCTCAAGTTGCATGATTATAAGATCTGGGTACGACTGATTTTGTACTGTCATTGATTTAGATAAATAATTTAAATCTGTAGTTCACACATTCACATGTTAATCGCATATTGATTGCTCGTTACATGTAACTTGTATAGCAGTGCATGTTATATATTGGAAGCAATCAATCTATTATTATTACTGTTTTGGAGTGAATTAATCAATTATATTTTAACTCTTTAAAAAACCTATACCAATGTGGTGATAAGTTAATATAGAAATATCTGAGAACAATCCGTCCCTAAAAATGTTTTTGAGGAGATTGTTTCTGTTTCCAAAGTTTTTACACACATCAATCACTGAAGCCTTCAAGTGTAGTGTAATAGACTTTATTAGTGAGGATTGTACAAGGCATGTAGTATATAATAATGTAGCCTGACATACACTGCCGCACATGCAGTATACATGTACCATAATGTGTCATTTACATGAACCGTAGTATAACATGCAATTTTACACTCACTTGTGTACAAATCCTGTGTTATAGACATCTTCTCAAAATAATTAATAATTATACTGAGTTGCATGTATACATGTACAAACTGTATATATCATTTATAAGTACAAATGTATAAACGTACATGTATTATGTTTCAGAACGACAGTCGTTATAAGTGTGACAAGTGTGGGCGGTTATTTCTGCAGCATTGTGATCTGAAGAGGCATTCTTTAATACATGAAAACCGAGAACCATATAAGTGTAGTGTCTGTGGCAAAGGTAACATTCAAGAAAAAAGATTATTGTACTAAAGTACATGTAGTTGGCTGTAATTGCCAAATTATACTGTTTGGAATGAATGTGAAAATTAATGAACTTTCGAAATAGAACCAATGTCATGAAGACTGGTTACCAGCATGTACTTTACATTTTAGTTGATTAATTTGCATATATTTGTTTCGACTTGTTTTCGGTTTATTATTTCAGTAAAACATGTCACAGTTTGTTAATATTATTATTTAAGTATTTAGTGTAATTAAAATCTGCTTAAGGAAGCAAATCATTACCGCCATACATGCAATACTACTTTTATGTTTTTAGATGCAAGTTTGTACAATAACATGCAAGCTATGTTAATTATTGTCTTCAATTATGGGTGTACAAGTGTTATAATATGCAGTACAAGAGTATACAATGTACACCAGAATCTGTCTACTCAAAATTCTGCCTTAACCATATTACTTAAAGTAGATGATTTTAAAAAATATCTACACTGTCTCAGTGGGGAGCCCAAATCCACTTGACTTACAAATTGTTTTTTGTTGGGAATGATAGCAAGGTCAACACTTCAACTCACAGTGGAATAGAAGGCTCGACATCAGCAGCAAGGAAGAAAGATGCTATCCACTCTCTTGAAAGACATTACTATGCAATCCTATTCCAAAGTTATCAAAAGGCCACTGTAGAGTACTGGACCATTTAAACTGAATATCCTTGTGGTACAAGATCTAAACTCTTATCCACATTACCCAAGACTACTCAGTGCTCAGACAGTGTCAGAGGGGTGGAAATGTATTACTAGTATATCAAAAACTCTGAGACTCGAAAATATCTTTGACTCCAGGGGCGATATTTATCAAGCGACTTAAGTCAGAAATAAGACTTAAGTCTAAGAAAAAACTTAAGTCTCTAAGATTGTGATTTAAGTTCTGAGAAAAAACCCAACCCCTAGACATAAGTTTTGGACGTTTTTGACTTAAGTTTTAAGTTTCCTTCGGAGGTGTCTCAATAATTCTACAAAAACGTAAGCTTACGTTGTTGTCTTACCTTATTCAATTTAATTAAACTTGAGTCAAGACTTAAGAAAAAATTAAGTTGTTTGATAAATACCGCCCCTGATGGACGAAATGTACGTGGACGAAATGTACGTATTGTGATGAACCGCTTGAACCGAGTGGATTAAATTTACTGTGGACGACATTTACTGGGGACGAATCATCCGTGGACAAATTGTACGGTAGGTAATATAATTTGGACGAATTGATATTGTTTTGTGGATGAATTATCCGTTACTGATCAGTGAACGAATATTTATTGGATGAAATAGACCGTGTACGAATCGTCCGTCACGCGTTTTGCCCGAACACCGTTTCCAACCAGATTTCGGATGTGTCTTTCCTTTGTTGGCGAGGATTTGTTTGGAAAGAATAGAGAGTTTGTTCGTACATTAATCTGGTCTTTAAATGCCGCTGTGGGCTTGTAACTATTTGCAGTTTGTATATTTACACGTGCAACAGACACGTAAGTACGAGGACATAATGAGAACTGTTTATTTTTGTTGATCAAAACGCTATTGATGCACTGGGCGTTCCTATTTGTATGTGATAGTAAATTCCAGAATTAAACGTGGAATCGGACGAAACCTTTTGTGGATTCGGTCTGTAATGGGCTGTGAACAGAAGTTTTTTTTATAACTTTCTACGTTTAATAAAAGTAACCTTGAATTAATTAAAGTCAATATAACGGCTATATCAATTAATTTGCTAAATAAACAATTTATCGATTGGTTTGTCGTTCTTTTATAGACTAAATAGGCGTATCATAAATTTGAGTCAGGTTTTTTTTTAAAGTGCAGAAAAGATTAATTAAAATTGCCGTAAAAACCTCTGTTCAAAGTACTGTAAATAGTAAATATAATTAATATGCAACATTTTGATAACATTTGGCCAAAAAATATTCAATGTGGCGATTTATATTTGTCAAAGTGGCGATAAAAAAATATATATATACAGTGCTCGGCCTGGGTCAATATATATATTTATTGATTTCAATGAGCTTTATTCTGTAAAATTTTTATATCCTCTACATAACAATATATTTATTCGCGTGTTGAAATATGATTATAGTTTATATGAAAAGGTAAGACCAGTCGATAAATAGGTATCCATCAACAAACTAGCACTATTTCTAATATACTATAATCCTTGTACTAAATTTCCCCTTATTTATTTTTACGGGGAAGAATTATGGTATAGCCATTTTTTTGCGGAATTTTCTAATATTTTTACATTTACATGTAAGCTGGCGAACACAGTTCAAATATTTTTTTTAAATTATCACGCTTTTTGAACAAGTTAATAAAAACCGTACAACACCCTTTTTGTATAAATTTGTAAATGAACAACAATATTCTATATTCAGGGGTCGTAGAATATTTTTTAATTTCATTTACCATGGATTTGAAAATACCAATATAAAAAAAAATAAAACAAATGTAAGTACGGTAAATCAATTTCTTTACTGGTCATCGGGCACAGCCAAGGTAATGATTTAGTGGCCCGAGTGTAAAAATCACTGGCCGTGGACATCGGGCTACCGTATTCTAGAACCCCTGATTATATTACACCAAGAATGTGTCAAATTAGAACAAAATCTTCTTTTTTAATGTTCTTGAATATTTTATCAGATATTTGGTATGAATCTCGGATTTCCAGATATGGGTTCAAAATTCCGTATTTAAAAAAAAAATTGCAGATAGTTGGTCAGCCTGACATTCGCTGTATGTTTATGTGGTACGCACTATCCGTTTGAATTAAATTACTAATAATGATTTTAAACAGTTGTATGCATGATTACTAAAGTATTAGAAAGTTGTATGTATGGTTTTAGAAGATTGCAGTGATGTTTATGCTAGCATGTTGATTGTATCACCTGCGACTTATAAATACCACTATTATAACTTATTTACGCACTTATATCCAATTAAGAATCAAGCACATCTGTCGTGTTTATGCAGTCCAGCGGAAACCTTCTACTCCAAATTGATAAGTAGCATGAGATCTTTTATATGCACTTTCCCACAGACAGGACTATACATACCATGATGGCCTTTGTTAAACCAGTTGTGGACACTGGTCGGTGTAAGTGGAAGTACACCTACACATTGAGCCTTGCGGAGCACTCGCTCTGGGTTGGAGTTGGTACCGGGATTGAAAATCCTATATGCCACAAATTGGATTCGAACTCAATACCTAGCAGCCTGAAGCCCTAAGCATTAACCACTACACCAAAGAGGCCGGTCATACCCTGCAGTATGTAATATCAGAGTGATGTATGCACTGTTTGTAATTATCAGGACTTGATGCGTGCTGTGTGGTAAATAGGTCAATATTAATTCATCGTGTATGTCATTTATATAAATAAATGTCTCAACAAAGAATGTATTGATAATTTATTTAACAAAACCACTGGAACACATTGATTAGAAATCAGTGGTTATTGAATGTCAAACGCATGGCTATATCGACACATGGTCACAGAGGAAACCTGTCACCACATAATATGCTACTCTTCGAATAACAGCAAGCAATATTTTATGTGCACTTTCCCACAAACAGGATAGCACACACTACGGTCTTTGATAGAAGTCGTGAATCACTGGTTGGAACGGGAAATAACTCAATGGTTCCCCTAAGAAGGATTGATCCTTCGCCCTATGGAGTCTCAGGCAGATGCTCTTGTGCTGAGCTACGTCCCTCTCACCTATTATAAATAGTGCGTGTACATATTATGATTAGTTGTTTTATTTACTACTCACTCTATCTTGTTTGGTGGAATGGGATGTACATGTAGCTCAGAGGTAGAATGTCTGCCTGTGGCGGGAAGGGTCGAGAGATCGATCCTCCACAGCGCAAAACATTTTTATGGGCTATTTTCCGTTCCAGATAGTGAAACACGTCTGATTTATCAAATTCCGTGTTGTGTGCTATCTGTCTATAATGGGATAGTGCACATAAAAGACCCCTTGCTGTTTTTCGGTAAGAGTAGCCCATGAAGCGTCGACAGCGGGATTCCTCTGAGACCATGTGTCAATATAACCATGCGTCTGACGTCCAATAACCGCTGATTTATAGTCAATGTGTTTAGAACTAGTGGCATCGTTAAATAAAACAAACTTTACTTTTACTCTATCTTGTTTTTTACTTCAGGACAAAGATGCTTACATTGTCACCAGGATTTCGACAAGAACTAGCAAATAGTTTACCAACACTCATCTGTATTCAAACTGCTACTAGCCAGTGTCAGTAGGAGGACTTTATATACCAACATACAGACTCAAACAGATAGAACAATAAGACGAGGTACACTGCATCTAATTCAATCAAGATCAAACTCTATGCAATGAATGATGCTTGTGACAAAACTTTCGCATGTGAGGTGGGTTTGCAATGTGTTAAGCAACATATTGACATGGAAAGTCATATGTTGGTCGATTCAGGTCAAAAACCTTTCAAATGTGATGTGTGCTTTAAGGAGTTTTCATATGGTGGACATCTAAAACGTCATATGCTGCATCATAATGGAGAAACATCTTTCAAATGTGAAGTTTGCTTAAAGGAGTTTTCACATAGAGGACATCTAAAACGTCATATGCTGCATCATAATGGAGACAAATCTTTCAAATGTGACGTTTGCTTAAAGGAGTTTTCACGTCGTGGTAATCTAAACCGTCATATATGTATGCCAGGCCAAACTGGAGGCAAACGGTGGAAATGTGAGGAATGTTTGAAGTGTTTCACACAGAGTTCGCATCTCCAGAGTCATCACCTGACGCACACCGGCGAGAAACCCTACACCTGTGACGTCTGTTTGAAACCATTCTCCCATCGCGGAAACATGAGACGTCACATGCTCGAACATACCGGTGACAAACCCTTCCAGTGTGGGATGTGCTTGAAGCGCTTCACGTCGCCGTGTTACGTAGAGCGGCACATGGTCACCCACACCGGCGTCAGACACTTCCAGTGTGACGTGTGCGTCAAGGCGTTCGCCCGCCAGTGCGATCTGAAGAATCACCATCTCGTTCACACCGGCGAGCGAGCCTGGAAGTGTGAGCTGTGCTTGAAATGTTTTACAACCAAGTCTGGTCTGACGGGTCACATGGTGGTGCACAGTGCAGTGAAGCCGTGGGAGTGTGGGATGTGCTTCAGGTGCTACAGACACCGGATTGACCTGGAGAGACATCTACTCGTGCATACTGGCGAGAAGGCGTTTCAATGTGACGTCTGCTCGAAATACTTCACACGGAGTTCAGACGTCAAACGGCATAAGTTGATCCATACGAAACAACCGTACCAATGTGGCTTGTGTTTGACGTTTTTTAAACATCTTTTCGTTCTCAAAATGCACATGAAGAATCATACTGGTTGAGACATTTTATACATCTTTTCATTCTCAAAATCTACATGGAAGCACCATACTCATTACTGGTTGAGACATTTCAAACATGAGATGTGATGAGACTGGTTTTTTAAAACTTGTCCACGTAAACTCTCGCATGTAACGATGTTGCAAAGCACTGCTAAGAACGTTTAAAATGTCCTTGTTTAGTTTTTATATATTTTGTAAATAAAGTTAAACTATAAATATAACTATTGTTATTGTATTATGTATAAGTATACGGACGCTTTTCTTGATGCCTCCATTTACTGATTATTTTTGTGATTTTTAAATAATTGTTTTCTAAGTAAACAGAACAGAACTGAACTTTAGTTCAGTCAAGACCACAGTTCAGTGGCACAAGATGCATACATTTTCATACTGGGAGGAGCGGGACATAGCTCAGAGGTAGAGTGTTCGCCTGTGGCGGGATTGGTCGAGATATCGATCCTACACTCCGAAAATATTTTTATGGGCTATTTTCCGTTCCAGCCAGTGGTACACGACTGGTTTATCAAATTCCGTGGTGTGTGCTATCCTGT
>JAULBR010111854.1:0-10212 GCA_032355825.1 Melanodrymia aurantiaca
CTCTCTCTCTCTCTCTCTCTCTCTCTCTCTCTCTCTCTCTCTCTCTCTCTCTCTCTCTCACACACACACACACACACTATTTATACACCGCAAATGGAAACAAATAGCTTCAGTCAAATTATTTCCTGCCAAATGAAGAGCATGTAATTTTGGCACAGATTTTTGTGTTGAGCCCGTGGCGCTAAGTCAAATATATTTCTGTTTTTATGTTCATTCGTGGAAATATTCACCAAATACATTTAACTGAAGATAATTGCTTTCGTGTACGGTGTACTTTACGGAGATACAGTTTGATAATATTTACATTGTTAACGTTTGCGCGCGAGTTTTATTACATCCGTCGTAATCTCGAACCAGTGGATTCCAACCATGCAGAGAAAGCGTAAACAAAGCGGAAGAGAAGTATATGGATGAACACGGAAATCTATGGACGAACATGGTCGCGGAGGTTCAAAGTGATTAATCACTAATGAATAGTACATTGTACTTTCCATCACGCCTAATTGTCAAAGTTAACTACGCCCGTTATTGATGCCTAAATTTGTCTGCGACTGTTTCCTAAAATAGAACTGCTTTCCTTAATGAAATATATGAAGCAACGAGCACATACAAAGATCGTACAACAATTAAACCATCGGTTTATGTAGCGTCAATGATTGCAGATAGATGGTTGTTACTATTAACCCGGCGCGCCCCCGTGTCTTAACAAATCATCACAGTGAAACATTCTTTGAAGTTGTTATCGGAAAATCGTTATTCTCGTATAAAGGTAAAATCCGTTTCGGAATAAGAGCATGTAGGATTATTTGTCAATAAGTTCACGCTAGATTAAATGAATCAAAGGTGACAGACGTGATATTCACAATTAGCTCGCGAGGAGAGCGAGACGCAGCGCGTGCGCAAGAGCGTCTGCTTTGAGCGCGTGAAGGTCTCGTGATCGATATTAGCTATGTGAATCCGCTGGGTTATTTTCCCGTTCTAACCAGTGATCCACGACTGGTACTGTATGTGGGGATCACGAAGAGTAGTCTATGTGTGGTAATGGGTTTCTTCTGACATTTCATCAGTGAATCCGTCGGGCTAATTCCCGTTCCAACCAGCGAACCAAGACTGGTATAGCAAACGCCGTGGCTTATGATATACTGTATGTGGTGATCACAAAGAGTAGCCTGTGTGTGGTAGCGCGTTTCTTCTGACATTTCATCAGTGAATCCGTTGGATTATTTCCCGTTCCAACCAGCAATCCAAGATTGGTACAGTAAACACCTTGGCGTGTGCTATACCGTCTGTGGGAATCAGGAAGAACAGCCTATGAGGTGGTGGTGTCGAGATATCCGTGTGTCTGACATTCATCAGCCGATGATTAATTTAATCAGATCACAGGTGCTACCGAACTGCGATGTTCTACATTATCATTGACCAAAAAAAAATGAAAATAACATTGACCTTTGAGAAATGTTAATTGCTTCGGAATCACACTGTAACCGAAGAGATTTGTTTTTTTTATCTTCCTCGACCGAATATCGATCTCACGTCTTTGATAATCGTCCGAAGTCCAAAATCTGCCAACAATAACAAAGAACAGACGCTCATGTGAACCATGGTTTTACCCGTCTACGGACGTCTGAATCGTTAATTCCCGACTTCATTGAATTTCCTCCGCGTGTGACCGGCGCACCATTGTTCTTAGTGTCCTTACCAGATAGGTTAATAGCCTTCCCTTACAGTGCAAAATGACGGTAACAACATGGAATTAGCCAGCTCTCGTAGCGCTATGGACACCGTGTTTTCACCTAAATAGCACAGTCATTATCTAATATCTCACAAAACCGATAATTCAACATGCAAATCTACATGATCCGATGCAATGAGCGTCGGGACGAGACAGACATTAGTGGTGGTGGTGGTTGGTGGTGGTGGTGGTGGTGATGATGAAGAAGAAGAAAAAAATATGGTAAAGACTGAATCGCTTGTCTCCAGTACTTGTTATCACACAAATCTATTATCACGTTTATATTAATAATGTTCACAGCCTTTGTTGAGAGCCTTCGTGTCTTGGGGAAGACACTTGTGTTAAATCTAAGCTAAACTTTAGCTACAAGAGTTCAAAAAGCGCGGATCCAGGGATTGTATCTGTTCACTACTTTCGAATATTAATTGTTTAAAAAAAAAAAAAAAGATACCCAAAATATTTTTTTCAAAATCAAGAATTTTACTTCCCCTCACATCCCCCTACACCCGACCGTCACCCTGAACCCCAACCCCAACGCCTAAATTTAAATCTCCTGTATCCGCGCTTGCAATATTGCCGTCTTCCAACCAAAATATGTCGTCTATGACTTCTATAAATTTGTACTGTCTGAAAAAATAATGCATATCTCTTCAGGGTTTTTTTTAGAGGCGGATGTTTCTTAGGAACTACAAATTAGTAATTGTATTACTACGCCCGTTTGTCAACCCGACTAATGTAACGTTTTTTAGGAAGTCTACAAACGCCACTTTTGGTGAAAAGAAAAATCGGCAAGCATACTACACTTGAATAATTAAATGCTAATCACATTAATTGTTCACACATAAATACTTTGAGTAATGGTTACTGGTGAATATATTACAATCATGAGAGGAGAACATATATTATATTCATTACGGTATTTCATGACATATTGGTGTGTGTGTGTGTTCAACCCCCTACCCAAAACAATACAACACGTGTTTGTGACAAAACAGAAGTCATATTCATTATAGTTTGTTTCAATATAGTCTGCAATTGCCGTGTTTTAATCCTGAATCAGAGTTATCCAACAGAGAGGGCTCATTGGTATGCGTTGTCCTCTATCCGCCAAGTTCTTTTGCAACTATATACTGACACACTATGAAAACGCAACGTGAGTTTTCCCCGACATTATTCTTAATTAACTGTAATTCTACCAATGATTATGAGATGACATGAGATACAAGAATGTTGAAATGTGTATGCTTGGATGATTCGATGAGGTTTACAAATCAAATTATGTTCAAATGATCTTGTAATCTGTTACCCCCACCTCCCCTACCCCATCTGTCCTCCACCCTCCCCTACTCCCGACTTCAAATTCGATGTTGCATTTTCACTGTGTGTCAATATATAAATTGGTATAGAGCTGATCTTGGACTGATATGCAATTTGCTATAAATATCTAGCAGGTTTGTTTGTAAAATTAATTCATCACTGTTACAACAGACTACAAATTATACCGCGGGTCCACTGCAACCTCACAGACATGCACGTTGTACCGACGTAATCATTTCTGTCTGGTGTGTTCTCCGTGCAAACACAGACGCGTACACTAATTGCATTGATCTTGTTCTTTCGGATAACGTTCGTGTCTGCGCGGCTGTTCCCGTGTACGGAGACTGTTCCGTACGAACACGAGGGGATACTTCTGATCCAGGCTTTGCATGGCTTTACGATACTAACCGGAATTTCTATAGACATTTGATTGTCCCGGAATTCTGATGATATTTCCGAATGTTCCCGAGTTTTCCCGAGTGATCTCGAATTCTAATATTACTACACAAATGTTTTGATTTTAGGATATACAATTTTAAGGTAATAACGTTTAGGAAAAGAATATTCTGTCACGGTTTATCAGATGAAAAACAATGCTAACTTGTCACACTGTATTTTCGTTAAGATCAGAAGCAGAACAGATATTGTAATAATAATTATATTCCCTGAGAAAGGAAACGGAATATTGTCTGTTTAAAATTTATAGGAAATAACATATTTTATAGATTTATACAATAATAACAATCAATTAAAAATCTGTAATAAAGATTTCTTAAAAACAATATAATTATGTATTATATTTGAATAATAAGGATATCAAGAATAATTATCAACTAAATATTCGGCTATTGTAAATAATCTTCAACAGTAATATTATAATAAATAAAATTGACAGATAAGGGGGTGAAAGATCTCAAGTGATAAAAGAGAATATCTTCATAAAATTGATAAATTAAGCAGCCGTCGTCCAGAATTAATACTACACCTACCAAACGGGTGATTATCACATAACATTCATTTTAAGTATAATATAACCAGTTTTAAAGTAGCAGTAAATATCTAAAATTGACCTGCATAAGCACATATGATCTGTATACTTATTTTTAGAACATAAGTTTTGTCAAATTTGGTTTACTTTTTCCGTAAACAATTCCATAAACAACATGAAATGCATATGGTCAGTTATAAGTTAATTAGTTATAATCCTAAAGATTTGTACTATTGTGTCTGCTGGCACGTTCATATAAACAATCCTTTGCTGCCTATCGAATATGCTTAGTAGATGAGAAGAATAACATTGGTAGTACAAACTGGTAAGAAACATTTGTAGGGTGAATTGGATTAAAATGCTTGTTGCCAAGCTGACTTTTGCATATCACATTCACGCTAGAAACGCTAATTGCCAGCTTACACGGTTTAAAAATTCCGGTTTGTTTTAAATAATACACTTTTCCAATTCTTTATCAAGTCTATAATATGGCGGCAGCGGGTTTTCTCTTTCATACCAACATTAACGTCTGTCCTGGGCTTTATTACCGCGTGCTTGAACCTTAATTGGATATAATTTTATACGTAAATATATCACAACAGCAAAAACCTCACAAAGAAATACTAACCTAGCATCTCAGTGTTTGACATAATCCAATTAATTAACGCCATCATTGAAGAAACCACGAAAAGGTAACTATTTGGCGTAGAAATATAATATATCCTCCAAACCAGAGCGTTAATTAATTAATATCCGCCTGACTATAACCAATCAGCGAAGCGCGTCTACGAACGTCAAAAAGACTGTCGATTAATACGCGTGAAAAGTAGGTCAACAAATAAAGATTTTAGAAGAGCCATTGAAGTCTGAATAAATGAAACTCGACGCTGCTTACTTCTTTGTGATGGATCTGTGTGCTCCATCAACTGCTACTTATCTAATCAGGGAAGACGGTAAGCTTCCTTTCCCAACAGAGATATCCTTTTTACCATTCCTTGTCCAAAGCAAAGTAAATAAACACAGGATGACAGGTCAATCGGAATGAGATAATAAACGCGCGTATAAAAATGATCTACGGCGTAATTCAACAAGCCGATTTTCCTGCCTTACACAAATGATTTTAATTTTGGAATGCAAAATACATAAGCAGATTGATGCATGAAGGCTAAATGTGGACTGTTGATACTCAATGGCGGATGTATTGTGTCCGATAGAGGACACTTGTTCATCCAATAGTTGCCTTTTTGTATCTCAGGATGGATTTGTTTGTGTCTGACGTTTTGTATCCGACAGTGGAAATTTTGGTAACCAAGAGTGGACTTTATTAATCCAATATCGGACAGTTTTGTATTCGAGTATGGACGACTTTTTGAATCTGATAGTGCATTTTTACTGGAATAAATATTTCAATTAAAATTATTTATAAAGGAAGGAATATTGGTTTAATCAGCGGTTATTCGGTTTCAAGCATGTTGTTAATGTAATATATGGTACAGAGAAGAAACCTGCTGTCGCAGACTCACAATGTGGGCCACTCTTTTCGATAAGCAGCAAGGTTGTTTTTTCTATAATTATGCATGCTTTTCAGGCCAGATGGGTTAGGCTAAAATTGAAATCTGAATAGTTCAAGATATTAAACTACCATCGTCGCTGTTGATACATAAATAGTTCTGCATGCAAATATACCTCGAAATATCCAACGAATTGAACATTAGGAAGTTTATTTGCATAATATTGTACCAACCATTTGATTAAGAAATGATCATCTTGAATCATCGTAGACAGGTCAATAATATATATACTAATTGGTCTTCTAAGGTCAGAAATAGTTGCAGAAAATAGTTAAGCTGTATTAATTGGAGGTTGTTATAAAACAAGAACTAACTGCAGAAACGAACAGAAGAATAGAAATACATTTTAAGTCGTACAAAAATATTGTCTTTTAAAATAGTAATACACACATGAAAATGAAATAAGTGAAGTATATATATATATATATTTATATATAATATTATATATATTATATAATTTATAGAACATTGTCTGTTCTGAGAATCGTATTATTAACAAGGGTTGTAACCATGAATATATCCAATCACGGAGTGGAAACAAAATCACAACAAATCATATCACACGATGTCTTTCTTTCTTTCTTTCGGTGTAAAAGCCCTTGAAACAGACGTGCATCGTAGTCACAACTGAGGTCTGATGAAAATGATTGCAGTTTTTTATCCATCCATACACAATGTGTGCAAACAATAATCCCGATGTTTGTGTCTCTTCCACTTGATCCATACAGGAATGCTGAAAGCTAAACAGAATGGGTGACGTACTTCAATGAATCTGATGACGTGTGTTAATTCATCACAAAACGTCATCTGCCACTATAATAATAACTTATATACGTTCGTCGCAGTGTTAGACGAAAATTCAGAAAACAGCACATATTTTGATGACGTATTTCACAGAAAATGATGATGTAGGTTCAGAAAATGATGACGTATGTTCCTTCATACCCAACTTGCACCTATATGGGAACGTGACAGCTGGATGCTGAGTATCTGAACGAAGAATATTTGATTCCTATCGTATCCCAACCCACTTCTACCACACCCAGAGGTGTTACCGCACCGTATCTGTTGTCGTGAGAGGTCTCACTACACAATTTGCAAAACAACGTGCACGTACACTGAAATTCTGCTGTGCAGTGAGTAAGTAAAACAAGACAGGCTTTCTGAACATGTTTTCTGGAAGAATATCTCAACAGCATCGGCAACCTTATAGCAGCCACGTCAACAATGACCAACGACATGAATACTTAATAATTTTTTGGCGACGAAACGTGTCAAACATCATCGATGTCTTCGTCGTCTCCCTCGAAGTCTATGTCTTGTTCATTTGAGTCTTGGTTTATAGATTCCATAGACTCGTTATCGTCCGGCGTCCCGGGAGACGTCTGTCTGTCACTGGGAGATTCGCCGTCCACATTGTTATCCACAGGTTCCAGGTGGTACGGAGCATCCTCGCCTCGCATATCACAAATCACATTAGTCAGAGCTTTGATATAGTTTTTGGCTAGGGTGAGAGTCTCGATTTTCGACAGCTTTCTGTCGAGTTTAACGTGCGGTATCACCTCTCTCAAGTCCTGAAAGGCGTCGTTGAGCGAATGCATTCGCATTCTCTCCCTTTCATTGCTCTCTAACCGGCGAACGTTTCTTTCCCTAGCACTCACACCTTTCCTTTTCCTTGCTGCTTTCTTTATGTTTCTGGATTTTTTCTCTAACACGCCTTCGTTTGAAGAGCTCCCGCCTGATTCTGACGGGGAGCTAGGGTTGTCTCTCTTGACACCTCTCTTACCGCGCATTTGGAAATCTCCCGTCTTTGGTTCCGCCTGATCCCATAACGAATCACACACGTCGTCTGGTAATATATCATCAATGTTCAGGTTCATCTCTTCCACTTTATGCCGCATAACCTGCAACAATAATATACAGAGTGTTAATATTAAGTGAAATAAATGAAGATTAATATTCGTGTCTACAATTCACAAAGGTGGTGACAAGGATTGTGGTTCGTTTGGTTTTACACAATAAAAATATGCAATAGTTAAACTGTCGTCTTCTGAAAAACAACACACGCTTATTATCATGATCACTATAATCATCATCACAACCATCATCACAATCACCATCATCATCATCATCATCAACAACATCATCATCACCACCATCACCACCACCACCATCGTCATCATCGTCATCTTCATCATCATTATCATCAACATCATCATCATCATCATCATCAACATCATCACCAAAATATGCTTTGCCCCATTGGTTTTGTAAATTATCTTTGTAAAACTGCAGAAAATTGAATTCTATTAAATTTGTTCTCAACCACACCATTAAACACGATAATTAGACTTAATTAAATCAATTCAAATAATAATTGTGCGCTTAAATTTCCTTTACGAAAATAATGTGCCACGAAAATGCTCGGAAGTCAACAGAATGCCTCGATATAGTTCAATTTACCATACCATGCCCTAAATCAATCCTAGGGAAAACACATTTTGTCCAGTGTAGTACAACGAACTGATTATTTTTAATTGTAACAGTTACAATTAAAAATAATCAGGTCGTAGTACTACACTGGAACAAATGTGTCAAGTAGTCCTGGGAGTTAATTTATGTACATAATTTAGTATAATATGCAGTATGTAATTATGTCCACCGACACATTAAGCAACACATTAAACAACACATTAACTTCCGCACATATTAACCTTTGCTCTGTACTTTGTTCACTATTATTATAATACCTTTGAGTTTCATAACCGAGTTAGTTGGTTATACTGTTTTATGTGCTTATATCCAATTAATGTTCAAGCACGTGTGTCATGGTCACGCAGTCCAACTGACTTTACTGCTTGTCCTGGACAGAAGTTAGTACACATATATTAGTATGACAGAGGAAACCAGCTACTCCTATTTTATAAGGGTTGGGTTTGGTAAATTACTGAAATTAACACTTACTTTCGTTTCATTGCTTACAATATCAATAATATAATTATGCATATCCAATGCGTTTGTAGTAGCTTTTACCTACAATAATTTAGTACGTACTAAATTAGTTTAGACAAAAGAACACAGTAAGCTACTATAACAATGTGAATGTCCAGAAACACATAGGATACACACATATTGATATTGTAAGTAATAATATGTAAATAAATATTAATTTTATTAAGAAGAAATGCACTATTGGACACAAATAGGTTACACATGGCAAAAGACGCGCACGTACGGTGGCACTCGTCTTAAAAGTCAGGGGAGTGTACCTTTAAGAGAAAGTTGAAGATGTCTGGAACTCTGAACATCGAGTGCGTTCATAAACTACATTCGGCGTTATTAACGGCATTTTAGCACCCATATTGACGGCTATATCATTGAGACAAACTAGCCGTGTTTATTGCCAGGTCATGTTAGGATTCGACTTCATATTATTCAGTGTATACTTTTATCTTTATGGGCGATAAGCCACGGTGGAAACAATATTCACACATAGTCAATCGTGTCCACCAGACTCCGGTTTCGCAATAAAGTAAGCATATTGATTGTGCGCCCGCAGTTAGGTTGGCAGATGTGGCATATATCTCCCCCATAATAGTTAATACAAGTCCAAATAGTGAGGCTGCACTTTAAGTGTTTAAAGGGGGATTCTCGTAGTTCATATAATCTGATTTTGCTATGTTAACAAAAGTAAAGTTTGTTTTATTTAACGACGCCACTAGAAACACATCGATTATAAATCAGCGGTTATTGGACTTCCAACACTAAAATTAATACACATTTTTGGCGGGAGACGTAATTTTTGCAACTATAACCATGCCCCTTTAAAGCCATATTGTTCTATATTAAAACAACTTTCTCTGTAATTGATAGGCCATTCGATGTAGAGTGATCGATTCTTGTCAATGTACACGTGCTTTTAAAAAATCTGATTCCGCTTTTCAGTGTTGTGGTTGTGATTATGAATAATAACTCCAAATTAATCGATAATTCTCGTCGACTAGACGGGAAAAGGATTTCCCTTATTTTGTACTGCTAACTGACATTATTTTAGTGTAATATGTTATTTCGTTTTAACGACATCACTGAAACACATTGATTAATAATCATCGGTTATTTGATGTGAAACCAACAATTATGCCCACGCATGGTCTCAGAATTATCTTACTGCAGCCACATAGGCTACTCCAACTGGTCATATCCATACAAGGAACAAGTCAAGACGCTTCTCTTACACAGAGGCGTGATAGCAAACATTCGCTAATGCGTGGAACACAAAGTGAACAACGATTACATAAAAATGCTGACTGACTGCATTAGTTTTAGGTGCCTTTTCTACTGAAGATGTAGACAACCCTCGCCTTGTGTACAGTCCGCCATCAAAGGTCGGGACACAATTCCAAGGCTGTACCCAAAAGGCGAGAAGTCAAAACATCAGTCAGTCAGTAGCATTAGTTTTAAGTGCCTTTCTCTCCATTAGTATTATTGTATATAATCTAGTTGGCTATACATGTACATACATGTACGTGTATATTACTTTTTTCTTTATTTATTTATTTACTTACTTAATTCATCTGGTATTATTAGTATTATGTATATTAGTT
>JAULBR010111876.1:0-10207 GCA_032355825.1 Melanodrymia aurantiaca
GCATGGTTATATTGACACATGGTCTCAGAGGAAACCCGCTGTCGCCGCTTCTTGGGCTACTCTTACCGAAAAACAGCAAGGGGTCTTTTATGTGTCCTATCCCGTAGACAGAATACCACACAACACGGAATTTGATAAACCAGACGGGTTTCACTGGCTATGAGTGTTTACATTAAATATTGCTTTACTTACCACCTACACTTCTGGTTGTAGTAGTAGTAGTACTACTATCACTACTCCCTCCACCTGCAAAACATACAGAAAATTTATTAAAATATACTTAATATCATATACCAAATATATCGAAATCAACCACAATGACCCATAAAAAACTTATATCGGAAATAACAGCGAAACCTATAAAATAGTTACTTTTGTTTTACGGCAATAAGTGGCAACCGTTTTTTCTTAACCATGTTGAACATTTCCCTACTTATTACATGCTGCATGAGATATTATACACAATATGGTGTCAAACTTCAATGGCAACATATACACCATGACTATTTAATCTCAAAATTTACTTCCATATATACACGTACCAGTATCTGATCAACCTTTAACATGATATTTTAATATGAACAGCATGGTTGCTAAGCTGGATTTGAGATTATACCACATCTTAAAACAATTTCGAGACAAAACACAAATAATATTTTAACTGTTGGAGGTTACACAGTAGGATCTTAACAAGGTAATAAGCATCCCCAGATAACAACCCAATGTTTTTTCAGAGTCTTGTTTAATAAACCAGTTGTGGTGTCATACACAAACCAAAATAAACCTCTTTATGTAATATCTTCACTCAGTGTTATAATTCACTTTGGTCTAATAAATTATAATATACCTTTTTGGTAACATTTCCTATAAAATGTATCGTTTTATACACAGTACCTATACATTGCACCTCATTTCATATGCATTTACATAATGCATAAACAACACCACCAGTTCTTATGATTTGTACCTTGCTTTAAACCCATTGTACTTTTGTTCAAGATAACAGAATCATCAGTACAAATGTTTGATGCAGTTTCACTGTACAAACATCATTCCCATTAAAGTAAATATATTTGTGTGTACACACAATACCTCAATTTTTCACACAATTTATGCACATGATCTTAATATTGTATTTCCCATGTTTTCATGCCATGGGTTTCGATACAGTTTCAAGAGCTCTTTAGGCAGGCACATACTAGTAATGTATTTATCTCATAAACATATTCCCTATCATTAATATCAAACATTTTACAGACAAACGACACATTTGTTAAGTATGCATATCAGTTCCCAAAACGTTTGTCACTAACATAACGCATCTCGTTGTAGCACGCATGTCACACCACCCCTCCACCCCCACCAATGAACCGTATCCAATTTTAGTATAACTATTATCACCTCTCCAAAAATGGGTTGTCACCAACATCTCATGCAATACACCCATGAAGGGGTTGTCACAAATGTAATTCGTCGCAATTTGTGGATCGGATAAAATGTAAAAGCTTTTCCATTTACCTTATTTTGTGTCATGCATAAGGTAAATTAAAATGTAGCTCGACAAAGTCAGAGAATCTCGGGTTGGGTATTGATTTGAACAGTAACATTGAGATTTAAAACAATTATTATCTCATAGATTATCAACTTGTTGTCAAGCATTGGTTGTATTGGAACTTAATCCATTGGAAGGATGCATTGATGTCATAATTTGTTCGACAACATAGTTCGAATCTATGGTACATTATTAAAACTTGTTATTTATCTATGACAAGCCCATCTGTAAAAACACAGTATGCAGGCTAGTATCTTTAGGTATAGGTCATCAGATCTACTTCAAACAATGTCAAGCAATTTTCCCTTTCCATTGCATGGTCCTTTAAGTAGTAAAAACTTCTTTAAATGTTTACGACGCATGGAATCTAAAATGGTTTTGTTCATGTGTAAATATAAATCTTCATCACCCAGGTTCAGCAACACATGAATGTTGATCTACATACCCAATACAATTCAGATATCTTCGTTTCGAGATATCAACATGACAAAACATAGTTTGTTTGTATCGATTGATAGTGTTAAATAAAACCAATATCCTATACACCTGTATACACCATTTGTTGTGTATTAAAATACGCAGTTATTACACATTTTCCACCGATGCACAAATAAGTCCAGAATAATGAGGTTCATTTACACGGCACAAAGAACACTTAGAAAGTTTACACGGGGAAGAGCATTTAGAATATATAAAAAATACTTCACCTATCAACAGATGCATTATATACCTGGTTAAACCCTATACCATACACGATTCAGTAGATATAAATTGGCTCATTAAATGGCCAATAAAATTTCGATCAATAACTATTACCGGGTATTCCTTATTCTTAGAAGTACAATATACAATTTACTTCTGGCTTAGCTATAACTCACTAGAGAATCAATCCGGTACTAGTCAGCCAGCATATAAAGTGAAAAATCGTGATACAAGCATCTGCTTGTTAATGTAGGCAATTATAAAGTTGGCTTGTTTAACACCACTGGAGCGCATTAGGTAGACACATGGTCTTAAAAAACAAATCTGCTGCTACCACATACACAAACTCTTACCAAACTCTTACCAAAGAATAGCAAGGGTTTCTTAAGCGCATTTTCCCTATGGGTCAACCAAGGATTGGAGCCTCAGGCAGATGATCTTGCGGAGAGTTACGTCCCACTCCACAGGTACATTTGTTCTACATCAGACAATTTGGGACAATATTATGGCCCACTTAACACATATCGACTGTTTAATAGGTATCCGCTCATCAAGGTTTGACAGTACTCGGTAGTTCTAATTTAAGCAGGGGTTCTAGAATACGGTGGCCCGATGCCCACGGCCAGTGATTTTTACACTAGGGCCATTAAATAATTGCTTTGGCTGTGCCCGATGGCCAGTAAAGAAATTGATACTTACATTTGTTTTATTTGTTTAATATTGGTATTTAAAAGTTTGGCAAGGGAATTTTCAAATCCACTGGGCAAGTGAAATTAAAATAATTTCTAGAACCCCTGTTCAGGTTTCGACATACACATCTACAGGTTTTTATCCAGCTGTTAAACACATCCTGTAGTAAATAACAATACACGGGTACATGCTTGCAGACACTGATGCACACATATTATCAATCTCAACCATTATGCTATTAAAAGCTTTGAAACAAACTGTCTTCTTTAACTTTAAATTAACTATATATTCAACAACAAAATATACACACATATATTATGCTACAAATGTTACCGTCTGTTTTATGCTTATTCCTCTCCGACAAAGAAATTTAAACTTCAGTTGATGTACCAGACTGGCATTCAATTCAACATCAAATTTACCAATTCCCAATCTCGACGTAGTATATTTTATATTGTAAAACTGAACGAATCGATGCACTTTGTAAATACCAGAAATAGTAGCGTGGGTTTTAGTTATTTAGTACACAAAAAGATGCTCTTCCCCTTACAATAATGAAATAGTAAATTGCACAGGTCACGGGATGAAAGACGTCCCTGATCCTCGCACTTACCACTTCCAAAACCTTTGCTGATACCTCCACGTCCGCCGCTGTAACAATTAGACGATGGATGAGTTACATATTCCAAACTTGATCATTCATAATGGTAGTACTGCAGGCTATGCAACCAGCGTCAACACGCTTCGGTTACACCAGTTTTGTTTTGTTTTGTTTTTGTTTTGTTTTATGTACGAACCCTTACTAAAAAAAAAGACCCTCGTTGCTTAATCATGCAACATTCAATATGTGAAACCAGTTTTTGAGAAAGTACCTAACTGTGGCTCTGATATGTCTATGCAAGTACACTATACAAATCAGCTTGTTACAAAACATACATGTAGTAAATAACTAATACACAACAGCACAAACCAATACATGTATTGTTTGCAAATCAATTTGCTATATAAACGAATTGCAATAAAAAATAGGATACAAAAAAATATAAGCATTTTAATATTATAAAATGCTGGCTAAAGGTTAATGTCATATATTTATAGTTATTTGGTATAAACATTACATATAAGGTATTAAAAACCATAACTGCCAACTAAAGTCGAAACTATGAAAACATGATTGAAAAGGTATTGCTTATTAATGTTGTGCTTTCATTTCTCGGACTGTTAAATGTTGTGTAAACCTGTTCACGAACTGCTGAATAGGATTTGAATCTAAACCACTGAAAATACCAGTTGTCAATTGCTCGACCAGTACCAGAATTAATAGTCAAAGCAGCCAAGGCTAGTAACCCAAAATTCTCTCATATAGTTCTTTTTTCTATGTTTTTATATGCACTTTCCACATACATGTACACTGTATAGCCTTTAGGGTACCAGTAGTGGATCAGTGGTTGGAACAAGAAACACAACAATAGTTCTATTAAGGAGATCGACCCATAAACCTCATGTACATCAGTTTAACCGTCAATACCAAAAAAAATCAATGACATGTTTATTTCCAACACACAAGCACATTAAATGAGTGTCCAAACTAATGCACATCTGTTGGGACGACCTACCCGGAATTGCTGCCAGTTACTTACCTGATAAAAAGACAACAAGTGCTCTTCAAATCTCACCCAAATGATAGGTTATTTTCCACCTCTTGCCACCGGAATACTAGTAGTTGGTATCACAATTATACTGTACAACTGTTTACTGTCTAAATAGGTGCAACTTGTCATAGGGCCAATGTCTGTTATAACCAACAGTTCAAAAAATAATTCTAGCTAGCATTAAGAAAAATATAATATTATATATGTAATTATACATGTAGCATTATAAAAAGCAACGATTATTCACAAATGAAGTCCGTTGAAGGTATAAAGTAGATCTTAAAACAATGGACAAAATAACCATTGGACAATTCTATACGATTATTGCTTAAAAACTGATTTTAATCTTCAGTGGATATTTCTTGTCTTCTGTATCAAACGTCCAGGTGTAATGACACTGGCCAGGATATTAGTAGCCCGTAAAACCATACATCTCTAAACTGCAGACCATTAGGTATTGGCATTTCCAAATAACCTGCTCCATTGTTATATGCGTCGTCTCTTCTGGATGTGGTTTGTATATCTTCTTGCTGTTACATGCGTTCGTTCATCTCTCCAGTATACAAACTTTCCTCTACAGTGGGTGACCATAATCCATAATAATGTATTTTATCAGTTTCTTGTAAACTTGTCTCATCGAAGACAGCAGATGTTCGTCTCTTCTGGTTATCATTTCAGAATAAAAGCAGCTAGAAAACCTGTACATCTTTATATCAAAATGGAAGAATCTAACCTGAAAAAAATATAATATAACTAACAGTGTTTGACTGTTATGTCTAGTTTTAAAAAGTGATTTATGTATCTTGTATAATTTCTTCAGCCATAGCTAAAGTTCTACCTGTACAAGTCAACAAGTTAGTGAACGTTCCATCTTACATCTGTGTTGTCTTACTTTGACATGATACAATCTACTCATACCTGTTGTGATGGAGACATAAATAACTTTTCCATACTAGAAGTAAAACATTTATCTATTACATTGAAATACCAATGTTAATAAACAAGTCTGCAAAAATTCCCGGGAACAATCGATTTGTTCGTGTCTTGTTTGCACAAGTGCTTCTACACAACGCATTTTTTGTCAGAAAAAAAAAAGTTTTCGTATTTTTATCAGTCGCTTATTTAAAAACATAAAACAAGATGTTTTAAATATCCTATTTTTGGTATCAATTTCAATATGGTAAAATGAATTTACACTATCGACATCTTTTATGACAAAATTTGTTTATTTGTAATGTAAATAAATCCACTTCATTTCAGTATATTGACCAATATTCACACATATCTACAGCATGATAAAAGTCTGATAATTGTATTTAGCCACTGCAAATATTGTCACTGTACATACATTTATATAGCGATCTTTCTTGTAATGGGTTATGCAAAATAGATGGATACATAATGGGGTTACACAAGTTTTGAATTCCGACAGGCTTGATATATATTCAATGAAGTATGGCATGCATTGAATAACACGATACAATTGTTAACAAAACATCTAGTGTAATTCCTTAGGATATTAAAAATAGTTCCAATACACATTGTATTAACCAATACACATCACATATGATAAAAGCTAAATAATTTTAAAACTTCTATAAGTCAAGATAAAACCATGTTACAATAATATTTGAAGGCCAACACTTAACCTTCAGTAACTGTTACGTTTCTTCCTAACCATAATTATAAGTAAATGATAATATATGTTAACCTATTGTTTTTTACCACAATGCATATGCATAACATTCAGAGCCACTGTACCAGTTGATAAATAAACCTTTGTTTGTTGTATAAACCCTGCCTACAAATCGTGAAAAATTACGTACTGCTTTAAGGGTACTCACTGGACAAAAAATAATAACCAAACCCAAACCAAGTTGTGTAAAACTGAACCAATTTGTTTTGACTAAAATTCATTGAATCTGTTTATACATTCCTAGTTATGTGTAGACAAGTGACTTTCATTCACAACTCCATATTTGTCACATGTTGAATACACAACTTCCAGTTTCAATTGTAACTATCTGTCAAAATAACTTTGTAATAAAAGATGGAACCTCCTAGGTCAATTGCAAACATTCTCTTGAACACAGTAAAATTGTTTAGGAAAACGTAAAATATAATATAACTGACCGCACAGGATTTTTGTTTTTGCATTGATCGTGTCAATTTTGCTGTATCACTAATACCAGAGCAAAATTCATACCAATCAAGATGTTCTTTTAAAATCTTATTTCTGCACAAAAAGAATTCTATTTTTCAACTTTATGATGTAAATGAAAAAATTTACTTAGATTTTATTGTAGCTACATTTTGTAAACAGACTTCTGTCGACGTAATCTAAGGCAGTAAGTAACCAATTGTATAAATGGGATATCAATCTGCATAGCAGACATTTTTATTTTTCAATGTATGAGTAAAAAATGCATATAAAAGACATCTTGCTGTTAAGCTTAAAATGTAGCTGTTCAATCTTTGCTTCAATATTAATCGATATGCTCTAAATTCGTTTCTCAGTATACTTGGCCTCATCACTGGATAAATTTCTTCAATATATCAGCAGGGATACAAACGTTTCATCCACAACCATTTTACTCAGCAGAACTTGAATGCATTAATAGGGAAAGAACCTGCAATTCTGTTATGGTTGTAAGCATAACAGAATTAAACGACTCTCAAGGCCTTCTTAAATCATACGTAAATTGTGCATATCTACAGAGCCGATATTTTGAAAACAAGCTACTATTTTTTTTTAGTCAAAATACATTGATTGATTTATTTAATTATGAAAGGAAAAACATCTGAAAAAATAAAACCAACAGAAAAACACCAGCAGGTTACCAGATTCGAAAAAGTTTATTTTTATACTCGAATTAAATCTGGTTAACGAGGATGGCAAAAAAAAAAACTACCGGAAGATACACCAGACTTTTAAAGTAGTATGTTTATTTGTTCCCTTTCTGCCTACCGTCTGGTTAATAGCTAGTAAAACACAAATCATACCGATACTACCAACAGTGGTACTGTTAAATCTAAGTGTCCAGTGAGTCCCATACAAAGCATACAAACCACATTTGTTACACATTTGTTTTCAAATAGTCATGTTTGTACTGGCGCCTTGCTCAGTGTTTCATACCCTGCTAGAAATAAACAAGTTTTAAACATAAACATGTACATAGTTCGTCTCACAAATATCATTAAAAACCAGATCTCTATTTGATCTGCTAAGAAATGTAATAACCTGCTTCACAGTTCATCTTACACCCTGATATATTTCTTCAATATTATACTCTTGCATGCTCCACATATTTTACCACATTGACAACCATGTTACGTTTTCATTATCCAAATGCTAAAATAATCATCAAATGGGGTAAGGTAGAATTTTAACCGTATCTTGTTTATTTATTTTCAGGGCGATCTATTCCAGATGCGCACTTCTTTATTTAGCCTTGCTTGTCTGTTCACTCCCATTCTCTTGATAATGTTGGTATTTTACTGACGAAATGTAGTCGTTTTGATTTAAAATGGTGATGGTTTTTAGTGGAAAAATACTCATATTTTATCCTAGATGTGCACAACAAATGTTTTTAGATTTATCTATGGAAAGAAACAAACCTGGCAATACAAATCTAATGGAGTAAAACTTTACTAACTATACATGTGCCACACTGTGCAGATTTGAATTGATGCACGAGTCAGCAGAATTAAACCAAGTCAGTAGATATACCGATTAAACAATGAAATCACTCGGACAGTTCTGTTTGAGTGACCATCGGTAACTCGATCAGTCACAAACACACTTTTCTATACCCAGAATTAGTTGGGTCTACGGTGTTCGTAACCACACCAATGATGTCGTTCATTAGCAAGCAAAGCATCACTATTTCAGTAGCCCACAATAGTTCAAATTGAACATGTTTACATAATTCTTAAATAGACATACTTGGAACATTTTGGGGCAGTCTTAATTGAAATATAATCAAAATGGATTTTTTTGGGTAATACTTTCTTCATACACATATTATGCAAGAGTTTCATGACATTCTGTTAACTGATGATGAAGAGGTTGATTGAGATGACAAAAACATGAACGATGATGATTCAAGATGACCATATAGTTTCTGTATGTTGGTAACAAGTAGAATGGGAAGCAATATCTAGATGCTTAAACATAAATATATATATACACCCAAATCTGAATATTTCACACTTTTTGTCAACGACAACCAATATAACTATTAAATTCAAACAAATTATCTGAATAGGTGCAGCTTGTTGGCAAATTCACAACTAAAATGCAATTAGAACCAGGAAAAGAAAATTGACTAATTTCTTTGCATCCACACGCCAATGATAGTTGCACATAATTAAAATTGCCTAAATAGAAACATTTATAAAAGTGAACACATAAATTGGAACGACAGCTAGTAGCCGAAATGACTTTTAGTCAATTCATCTAAAATTTGCCTTTTTAAATTCCAGCGTTGTGTCATTGGAACACTTTACATGTTTAGCAGCCAGGACTTACAGTATCTATGACTGGGCTTATTAAAACTTTGTCCAATAAAACACTCACCCACTATATCCTCCACGGCTACCCCCACTACTACCTCCACGACTACCACCATAATCTGAAAAGTAGCCAATAGTATAAAAATATTAATACCTACAAACATTACACCATATAAGACACCTAATAGCCGATGGTTTTTTTTTGGTGCTGGGGTGTCGCTAAACAAAATATATAATAGTAATAATAATAACTTACAAAAATTAATGTGTGGTGGTTGGAAAGTGCCAACCCTCCTGACCAGGTGTTGTGATTGTTCTATTTTAAGACAGATGAAGGAACAATAGAATAATCTGTTTACTGTCCATAACAAGGATGGATAAAAATGAAGTTTGTTTAACGAGAACCACTGGAACACATTTAATCAGCGCTATTGGATGTCAAATGCACAGTCATATCGACACTGCTAACATCAGATGGCTTGCTCTTACTGAATAACCCAAAGAGATTTCCCCCCACTGACAGGATGGCACACACCATGGCCTTTGATGGACCTGTCGAGGATTACTCGTTGGAACGGAAAATAACTCAATGGGCCCACTGAATAGGATCGATCTTATGACCTATTGAACCATGGGACACTCTTGTGCTATCTCATATTAATGATCTTATATGTTCATTTTGGCATTTCGGGATAACAATTCAGACAGAGTAATAACACCATCATAATAATATTAACAGGAAAATGATGCATGAATTTTAGTCCTCATAAAACTCACCTCGGCTACCTCCATCATATCCTCCTCCTCCACCACCACCACCGCTACCTCCACCACTACCTCCACCACTTCTCTGACTGTAAGAACTACCTCCATAGCTGCTGCCTCCTCCTCCTCCTCCCCCTCCTCCTCCACCACTACCACCTCCTCCAGAACCTCCATATCCACCCTGTTAAAACAAATAACATGTCTTTAAAACAAGATTGGAAAAGTGTTGGCCAACGTTTAGTACCAATTGAAACTAAAGTTTGTTTTATTTAACGATGCCACTAGAAACACATTGATTATAAATCAGCGGTTATTGGACGTCAGACACATG
>JAULBR010111886.1:0-10207 GCA_032355825.1 Melanodrymia aurantiaca
TGAAATTTCTCTATTTACGTTTACGTGTACAACTAGTCGTAAACTGGACTTACGATGTTTTGTGGAACAGGCCCCAGCTCTATACACTGATTTTTATTCATTTACACCATATATTGACCCCCAATAGCAGATGGGTTTTTTTCGTGCTGGGGTGTCGTTAAACAACAATTAATAATAATAATAACTTTTCTATTTCAACTATAGGGTTTTGTTGCATTTGGAGAAATACGTACACCACCAGGAACACCGATCTACGACATATATATGCATGTTTTTAGAATAAACAGAGGAAAAATGAACTATAGCCATTTGAGCCAGGCATTCTGAGAGGAGGGATGGGTCTACAGCTCTTCAACATTATTCATTTATCCTTTCCACAATCATACACCTGTAAGCATGGGCGTCACTTTTTGTAGTGGGGGTGGACTAAGATGCAAATGTGCACCCCCCCCCCCCACACTTTTTTTAGTATAAATAACACATTACCACGCAGTAATGTATATTGTATACCATACATGAGACCTGAATGCATCAAAGACATCTGTTCTGGGTGAACGATGGTTGGTCAACATAAACAAATTTAACAAACGGTCCACCACCCCACCACTTTTCTTCCGAAAATTACGCCCATGATGAAGTGTTTAGCAGACGACTTTGAGCATGTTTTGCGTAGGCCTATTTCTCCATGCACCTGCCGTGCACACTTGATCCACGGGCGTGTGACTCTGTGAGTTCTTGTAGGTGGCGGCTGTAGGGTATTGTTTAACGATAGGATTAACCAAATTCCAAGCCACAGATAGTCGACAAATATCGAGACGCTGTGTGTATAATATTAGTAGTCCAACAGCAGGAAATATGTTGATCGTACGCAGGTGTACTGAAAGTACTAGTATAGATCTAGTAGATGTTTAAATTCCGACGCAATTGTGTCTGGCATATTATATGTTAACATTATTTGGATATTTTAAATTAAAACGCAAATTCTAAAAATGCTGTATTAGCCAGAAATGTGTTACAAATAGCATTAGATGCGCAAGTTCGGTGGCACTTGTCTTCAAACTCGGGACTGTCCCTTTAACACTAACAGCTGCATGCTTTGGCTGCGATACGTGAATCCATTCTCGGAATCGGAATCGGAATAAAAATTTACGTGCCTATATCCAATTAAGGTTCAAGCACGCTGTCCTGGGTACGCAATCCAGGAGGCTGGACTGCCTGTCCAGGACAGAAGTCTGTCCTGTCCATGGAAAAGTGCTTTTTAAACGATCGCTTGATACTTATCAAAATAGATGTATAGTGGGTCTCCTTTCTCATAAATACGAACACTAACTTCTGTCCTGGTCTGGCATTCGCGACATCTGGACTGCATTTCCATGTTCTTGAACTCAATTGGATATAAGCACATAACTATCCAACTCTATGTTTTACCTCGATTAAAAACAAATCCAGATATAACTGTTATTGTGCAAAAATAAAGATTACTTTTAAAAACAAGAACACAACAAAAATTTCATTACTTTATTTTTATATATTGTAGGAAAATGTCCAAACGCAACCGAGATGTTTAAATGTCCAAGCGGTAGATGTATAGCTAAAGACCTCAAGTGTGACGGTTACGACAACTGTGGAGATAACTCTGACGAAGCGAACTGCAGCGGATGGTTATCTACCCTTGATATAATTTTAATCGGTGTTGGCGGAGGAATCCTGGTGATATTTATAATTTCTCTGACGATATGTCTGTTGGTTTCCAGATTACGAAAAAGACACAAATATGACAAAATGAAAAACTGAACGTTGATTCTATATTCTTTATTAGGTATAACTTATATACGTCCTTATATCCAATTGAGATTCAAGTATGTCTGTCCGGCATGGCCGCTGGAACTGGAGTGATGGCGGACTCCCCAATAATTTCAAAAATTTCCCGGTGGAGCATGCCTTCGCACCTCTAGCAAATTGGGGCACCTTCGTGGCCTTCAACATCGCTAGTACGCCGCCCCAATGTCACAATCGTTCCAGCGGTCCTGGGGCCTGTTCCATAAAACATCGTAACTTACGTAAGTCCAGTTTACGACTAGTTCAAGTAGTTGTAGACGTAAACAGAGACATTTCAATCGCTAACTGTTAGTGATATACGACTATTGTGGTTTTTGGTCATTTGCGGCGTATTACCCAAGGATGCTATTCATTCTTGGACACAAGTATGTTTAATTATATTTTGGGGAAACACTTTTTGTCACATATTTACGCTTACGTCGACAACTAGTCGTAAATTGTTTGTGGAACAGGCCCCCTGGGCTAAATTTACTCAGTTTGGGCTAAAATCAAAGTAGTCGATAACCGGAGAACTGGACTTGGCTGCTCTTGGTTCTGTGGTTGTCTGTGCTGTGGTCTGCGTGGTTGTCTGTGTGGTTTGCCTGAAATGCAATCAAACCCAATTAACATCCAAGCCATTCTCCAGTTTAACTAAAGCAGTTCGTATTCCCAATTATGTTTGTAACTGGCTTAGTTATACCAGTGTAGCTATTCCACATACCAAAGTCTTTCAGCTATATCAGGTATAGTGAAATGATCGCGTTCACACGTAAAAGTCAAACTGGCATAGCTATACCAATATATTAAACTAGTTCAAAGTATACGTGTGAATGTGGCTTACAACTGGGTTGAAATAAATTGGAGATTGCAGTCTGAAAGGTGGGTAAAGATAAAAGTTTGTTTAACGATACCTCTGGAACACATCGATTATAAAGATGTAGATCTCTTACTAACCTGACATGTGCAATAGGTGGAGGAGCTTTGGGGTGGAGTTCTCTCTGTATTATTGATGATAGTGTTATGGATGGAAGCCAACATTTTGACCTGTAAACACAACACAAGATCAATTATCAATACATTGAAATAAAAGAAAATGTGCAAAGTTGAGACATTTCTGCTGCTTTCACAAGAGAGTTGACACTATGATTATCTATAATACTGATTAGTAATTAACGTCATCTTTCTCTTTTATCAGTCGAGTAATAAATTCTCCTTTACCTCAACACATTATTTAAATAGACAATATTTTGACCCAGTCATAAAATGTATTTAGTTATTATAGAATACTAAACACGTTACTGTGACATAGGATGTATTTACAATGAGTGTGTTTTAAGTCATACATCATGAGCAAAAGCGAGTGAATGTACAATGTAAAACACACGAGTTGTAAATATATGGTATCTTATGCGAATGAGTATAGTATTCTATTTATTACAGCGCGCTGTATTGTTCAATCAATGCAAGAAATAAACACGTTATACAATGAAAATGTACCGAGAGAAACTTTTAATATTCTTTTCCAATAAGCGGAGGGTGACATCACACAATGTTGAAGCTGTAAATCGTGATGTCAAAATCGTATCTCACAATGTGATGACCGATTATAGTTATTAAACTGCGATCGCTCCCACATATGGGTTATTAATGTAAATACCAAGCCGTACCTGTTAGCTGTTGCAACAACATTTTTCACCGGTTCATAGTCATAACTATGAGTGTCGCATCCATAGAACTCGGCCAGTTCGTGTATCAGATGGCGCTGTTCTCGGTTACCTGGTGGAAATGCGTGACTTCTGCTTGGCTGTTTCGACTGCAAACAAAATTAGTTTATTGTTTGCAAGGACCATTATTTAGTTGTCAGGTATTAAAATAAAATAAAAATAAAAAATTAAAAAATTAGTTGTCAGATATCACTACGCTAATTTCCACCAATGAGAAGCTTGTACAATGTAGTTCGAAATTGAAAAAAAAAGAGTACCCCATTTAATTACTTTTTTATGTGCGGATATTGGTTATGTCGATACACAGTCGAAGAATAAACCTGCTGCTGCCGTATAGGCTATTCTTACCAAATAACAGCAATAGGGCTTTTATATGCACTTTCCCACAGACAGGATAGCATTCACCATGGCCTTTGATGAGTAAGTCATAGATGACTGGTGGTAATGGGGAAACAGTTTAAGAATTCGACTCACTGAAAGCCGATGAATGCTGTTACCTGTTTGGCATTCTGCACCATGTCGGAGAAAGCTTTCTCAACTGATGTCACGAACTGAAGATTTTTCCTGAA
The DNA here is from genome assembly GCA_032355825.1 of Melanodrymia aurantiaca. Classification (NCBI taxonomy): domain Eukaryota; kingdom Metazoa; phylum Mollusca; class Gastropoda; order Neomphalida; family Peltospiridae; genus Melanodrymia; species Melanodrymia aurantiaca. The sequence continues at coordinate 4,112 of JAULBR010111886.1, forward strand.
AAACAAATAATTAAACCAACACTTGGCTGGAGAAGAGTCAGAAATAGGACTTAAGTCTAAGAAAAAACTTAAGTAGCTACGATTGTGACTTAGATTCTGAGGAAAAAACAACCCCTAGACATAAGTTTTGGACATTTCTGACTTAAGTCTTAAGTTTCCTGAGGTGTCTTAAGAATTCTACAAAACGTAGGCTTACGTTGTTGTATTACCTTATTGAATTTAATGAAAATTAAGTCAAAACTTAAGAAAAACTTAAGTTGTTTGATAAATACCACCCCAGTAGTTTATGTCTTGTAGTATAATAAGCTTGTAGTATAGTAAGTTTGAGGTAAATATATTATGAATAAGTATAATTATGTATCTTTGTAAGTTACTTGTGTTTTGCTCATTTGTAAACTCAGGTATTAATTTGCGTATGTTTACACTCATGTGTTGACATTCATATGTTTACTCATGTTTACACAGATACCTTTACACTCATATAGTTACTCATAATTATGATTACATTCATATCATAATTCACTTGTTTATGCATACCTTTGCATTTATGTTTACACTCATGAGTTTAAGCATATCTTTACATTCATGTTTATACTTGTGCATTTATGCATATATTTACTTTCATACAATTATACTCATATGTTTACATTAACATTTACAATCATAAATTACACTCATGTTTACATTCATACATTTACACTTATGTTTAGTCATGTTTACATTCATGTTAACACTCAAGTTTATAATAATTTATTACCCATATGGGCAGTGAGATGCTAAAGCTCGTGACTGATAACATTAATTTCACTCGAAACAGATAATCCGTAATTCCTCATAACTCATAAGTTATTGTCTATGTGTTTACCCATGTTTGCACTCATATATTTACATTCATATACGTGCACTCAGCTCAGGCCTACACTTATGTATTTACTGATATCAGTCATATGTTTACACTCAGATGTGTGTGGACAATAAATGCTGACCTTGCAAAGTCTTTAAGGAAATCTGTGTAGGTTGGATTTCCCAGCTTTGCACTCAAGTCTGGGTTTTTCAGCTCAAGAGCCAAAGCCACGCGCTTGTTGCGTTCAAATATGGCACACTCCGTATCACAATCCAGTCTGAAATTTATCAAAATCAATATATCAACTTTACAAAGCTTACGTCACTGCGCGTAAAAAAAACACCCAGAAATATAAAAAGATAGTTTGTTTAACCACGCCACTGGAACACATCGATTATAAATCAGCGGTTACTGGACGTCAGACGCATGGTTATAAATAGAAATATTGTCCAAGTATTACATCATTTACATGTACGTGCATAAGCTACCCAGCCACCCTCGTCCCCACCCCACCACCAGCCGCCCAGTCCCACATGCATGGTAAGATGCCAACATTTGCAAATCCATGAACCGCACCTCTCCTTCATGTGTACGTACTTAGGCCTGTTCAGTTATGGTCCCTAATTGTTATGGACAATGGTGGAATGTCTATCCTTAAATCTGTTCATTTGTTTTTACTTTTATTTTTGCACCACCTTTGGAGGGATAAAGAAATGATAAACACACATTGACTTAATTAACTAGGATCACCTTTAAAGTATTTTTGGATAACAAAATCTGCAGACCTAATGTCGTTTGAAGTCTACAAAACAAAAAGTTTGATACCTCTGCTGATGGCCGACAGGTCACTCACTATGTTTTATCTATAAGACAGATTGCCAAACAATATGTTGTTAATAACAGATTAAAAACAGAAGTGAACCCTCTGACAGTGGCATGACGTCATTGTGCTTTAGACCACCATGCCAATGATCAGAAGTTTAGCATTGTTATACACCCATCCCACTTCCATCCACCCTACCACTGCCATTCTGGTAATAAGTTGTGTGTACTCACTGACGTGTTGACCCTTTTTTACAACTCAAGTGTGACAGATCTAGACCTTGACCGCTGCCCAGCTGATGGACAGTCATTCTGAAACAACAACAGCATCAACAAGCTCATTAGTAAAACATTCTACATATCCATTATCAGTGTCTTTCAATTATACAATATATCTGACTATGTAGGATAATGGAAACAATATCTCCAAAAGAAAACACTAACAGATAATGTCAAACAAAATTTGCAAGTGATATTTCTTTCTAATACTACTATCATAGTCCACAGGATAATAAAATTATGCATCTCTAGCAGATAAAAATGAAAAATGGAAAGATATTGTTCAAAGATGATTTTAGAACCGCTATTCTGACGCACTATAAGACACTTACTTCTGGAACTGGGTGATGTTTGTTGTCATCTCTCCATCTATTTGGCAAGGTGACTTGGCAGTCTTCCTTCCACACAGACATTTGATATCAACCTAAAACGACAAAGAATGCCGTGGATCACATCAAGTATTTTCATCTCGTTATATTGGCAACGATGCATTAGTTACCAACTAGATAAGAATGGAAAAGAGATATGCAAAATATTTTTTTTTTAGTAATTTTGTTTTCTAGCAATACTTACCCTGAAATATTTTTGCATAAGGCGTATCATAAAATATTGTTTGTTTCCGGTTACCCGACCGACCCTAATTTGAACCTGCCAACCATAAATCTTTTTTCGTATTTCCAAAACATTTTGTTAATATAACATCGATTTCCACGAAAACATTTCAAAACTATTAAAATCACCTATTTAATATCCATAAATAAAATTATTTTCCAAAATAAAATGTTTTTCCTACCTACATGTACCCTAAATTAATAGGAAACGAGTAACTTTTTTCCCCAGGCCCAATGCCTATTGTAAAGGATACAAAAAAAAACCCACCAGCTTGAGGCTCCATCGACACCATAACAGCTGACCTCTCGTTCCAGACAAACATCTTGTTTGCTTCTCCAAAAAATGTATTAAGGGATACAGGAATACTGAGTTATTTGTGTAACAGAGTTGGTTCACTGCATTTATTTAACATTGTGTCCTGTGACGTTTGTCTTTAGAAAGACTTACCTGTGACTTGCACGCGACCTGCGGACATGGCATGCCCACGTGACATGCGACACCACACGGATGACCACACTCATCACGACGGATTGTACACGGCTGAGTGCAGCCTTCACCTTCAGTCAAACACTCTCCCTGCAATAAACACATCTCTTAGTAATATTACTCAATCCGGCAGCAAAATGACCGGGTTCGCATCGAAAAAACGATGCAAAATCTTGTGATTGCGATGCAATATTTTTAATCATTTTATAAAAGTGCTAATCAAATTCCACTAGTTGCTTTTCCATTCTCCATCCAGTGGGAAAAACTGCTAATCACAATTTTAAAAACAAATTGAACCCCGTCAATGAACATCTAAATCATTATGTCAAAACTATATTAAATTTTATAACATAATTGAAATATATGTGATATGTTTAATGAACACGACTCATTGGTGTTTCTGTTCTGTTTAACTCACCTTAAAAATGTTCAAACTCTGCACTTTAAGCAGGTGGCTGCATAATACAGGTGGTTGTTAATGCAGGTGGCTGATTATTACAGGTTGTTTAATAGATTGATTATTAATACAGTTCGATTACTAATACACATGTACAAGGAGATGAATAATAAAAATGGTTGCTTCAAGCAGGTGGGTGCTTAACACAGGTTACTGATTATTATAGGTTGTTTAATACAGTTTGATTTGTAATACAGTTTGATTATTAATACAGTTGGATTAATATAACGGAATGAATAATAAAAATGGTTGCTTTAAGCAGGTGGCTGCTTAATACAGGTGGCGTTTACCTTGTGGCACTTCCTCATACATTTGTGGCTTCCACAGGGCAGCAGTTTGTGGCAGGGCATTCCACACGAGATGTCCAACATGTGGCATGGAATGTTCTTCCTCATCTGCGGAAAACAAAACAAATTCACTTTAACATGCAACCAATTGTCACTCTGGTTTTATGATATTTCAAAAGGGAACCAACGAGAACTTAGACTCTGAACGAACACAGAGTTGGCCATCAATAATTATTAAAGATACACAACAGTCCACTCAATAAGGAATGCATTAGTATTACTGTCAACAAATAGAACTGATATGTGCTAGTTAGTTAGTTATAACTTACTTACATGCTTATATCCATTTACAGTTCAAGCGCGTTTGTCCTGGACACACAGTCCAGCTGCCTCAGCTACCCACCCAGGACAGACGCTAGATACTAGCATAAGACGGGAAACACGCTACTCCTATTTGATAAACAGCGAGGGGTATTTTATATGCACTTCCCCAGACAGGACAGTACATACCAAAGCCTTTTTTTTACCCGAGTTGTGGACATTGGTCGGTGTAAGTGGAAGTATACCTACCCATTAAGCCTTGCGGAGCACTCACTCTGGGTTGGAGTCGGTACTGGGATGGAAAATCTCATATGTCACAAATGGGATTTGAACCCAGTGCCTACCAGTCTTAAACCTGATGCAATAATCATTGCGCTATGAATGCCGGTGAGAGGTGATAAGACTTAAAAACATCAAATGTGTTTTCGGTGTTATCCTTCGAAAAAAAATAGGGTAGGTAGGATATTAAAAAAACTTAAAAATTGAGTGATGAAATTATTTTTATAGTAAAAATATCATTTTTGTTAAATTTGTTTAAGATTGCGGCTGAAAATTATGGTCGGTCAGAAAACTGGAAACACACATTTGTTTTAGGACTAATGAGATGGCGAGTTAATTAGCAGACTTACTTCATGTCCTCCCAAACACATCTTCTCTGTGAGCTCGGTACACGGAGGACAAGACTCATCACTGTGACACGTGTGACGCACTGAAATAATCCACACCAAATACACTGTTAACACTGGATAAATCAATTAAAAACACTTAAAATACATTAACCAATCACATATCATATACTAATACACAACTATAAAGCAACATTGGACATATAAACCAACAAAGTACACTGTGAGATAAAAAATAAAATTTGTTTAACCTTCTGACTACCGACGTCGACTTAAGTCGACAATGCGTACTGCGCTAGAACGTATCCAGGAACCGGATGTTAAAATACATTGAGGGCGGAAATGATGAAATAATAACATTGATCGACATTTTTTCTTAAAGATGGCGGTCTTTGATCAAGTGTCAGAATTAAATAACGATCGATAATTTTAGTTTGAAAACATCAATTTCCCTGGATTTTTACGTAATGTAATGGCGGAACGTCGGGTTGAATCTGCGTGACTGACACGTAATTTGAACAGCAAAAATGACACAGTTTCATGGATCTACAGATATTTGACATCGTTACTCCGTTCGTTTTGGAAATGAATGGAGTAAACGATTTTCATCATAGTAACAGTGAGAGCGAAAATGACAGGTTTAAAGTTAAAGACCCGACAGCGCGGTAAATGTCTACGAGTGTGGCTGACATTACAAAGCTTTCTGAACCGTGAACTTCACGAACAGTACAAATCAATATGGCACAAAATATAATAAAAAAGGGTGAACACATTTTTTTATATTTATTGTTTCATGTTACATTTTATGCATTAATAAAGTTTTCTAGTCATTAATACGTGATAAAAATTGGTTCCTTTTCACACTGGTATTTTTTCCAAATTAATCCGGTACAGAGGGGAAATGTCTATAAAAAGAATTCGGTAGTCTAAAGGTTAATTATGTTTACAGTATTGAACATAACCATTGTAAACTAGAAAGTTATATATCAAGAAAACCAATTTATCTGTGTAGAATATATATTAAATGAGCACTACTTTTGTTTTTTTTGCTGTATGACTTAAATGTATTACGCACAGAGGGGAAAGTCTTTGGATTATTTCACATTCCAACCAGTGATCCATGACTGGTCTATCAAAGGAGGTGGTGTGTGCTATCCTGTCTGTGGGAAAGCGCACATAAAAGATCCAGTGGTGTCGTTAAACAAACTTTATCTTTATATTTACATGCTTATATCCAATTAAGGTTCAAGCATGTCTGTCATGGTCACGCAGACCAGCTGCCTCGACTGCCTATCCAGGACAGAATTAGTGTTAGTATAAGAGAGGAAACCAGCTACTCCAAATTGATAAGTAGCAAGGGAT
>JAULBR010111897.1:0-10206 GCA_032355825.1 Melanodrymia aurantiaca
ACCGAAAAACAGCAAGGAGTCTTTTATGTGCACTATCCCATACAGGATAGCACACACCATGGAATTTGATAAACCAGTCATGTATCACTGGCTGGAACGGAAAATAGTCCATCCCGCAGGCAGACATTCTACCTCTAGACTATGACCCTCCCCCAACCTTCTTCAAAGTCCTCTTGAAATTATTTAGTTTGATCATTGTCAATCACAGTTGTTACCGGTAATTAGATACATAAATTAACATTTGATAAGCAATGTATTAACACTATTTGTAAATTGAATAACAATATGTTGTTTATTTCTAGAATATGAGTTTTTCTGTGAAGCCTGGTCAAATGGTGGCACTGGTTGGTCCCTCTGGTGGTGGAAAGTCAACTATTGTTAATCTTATTGAACGATTTTATGATCCGGAATCTGGCACCATTTTATTAGGTACGTTTATATACAGCCGTTGTACAGTGCAAGAGGAATTCATTGAGTACTGTTAATACTTGTACATTACAGTGAAACCTCTCTAAACTGACAGTTGGGACCGAGTAAAATGTTTGGTTTAGAGAGGTGTTCGGTTTACTGTTTAAATACAGCACATAAGGCTGTTTGGGACTTTGAAATATGTTTGATTTAGAATGAATTCCGGTTTACTGAGGGTCTGGTTTAGAGAGGTTTCACTGTATATATGCAGCTTTATTGAATGTTAGATTTTGTAAATCAATTTGCAACTCTAAAATCAGTCTGGTTAACACCCTAATTTAGACAGATTTATAAATTGACAATGTACTAACTGTAGATGCTGATACCCGATAACCATGAGACCTCAACGTTTATTCCGTTTTGAGAGGAATGTCGTATTTTTGGGTTTAAACATTTGGCCAGTTTTAACAAGAATCCGGTTTTGTCACATGAAAATTATTTCCATATTTTGATAGGAATTTAACCAGCTATTGTTGTCGTGGTAACTAGAATGAGCAGTACAGTGAAACCTGTCTTAAGCAGCCACCTAAGGGAGTAACAAAAATTGGCCTCTTTAGACAGGTGGCTGCTTAATATAGGTCATAATGCACTAAAATTGATGATTTGGTAGAATGTTATTGTGACCCTTTAAGACAGGTGGCTGCTTAATACATGTGGCCGCTCAAGCAGGTTTGACTGTATTTGATGAGATAAATATATTACAAAAATTTTGTATAGCAGCAATCGAAACATTTTATTTCCAGCTGGACATGATCTAAAAGATTTGAATCCAACGTGGTTCCGTCAGAACATCTCCATGGTGAGCCAGGAACCGACACTGTTTGCGTGTTCTATTAAAGATAACATAGCTTATGGGCGAGATGCTACTATTGAAGAGGTAATTGCTATAGATTCGTTTTATTTCTAGTATGTAGCTGGGTAAACTTTGACTTGAATGAGAAAATCGATTAATAGCAGTGAATGAGATTTGAGAAGGTCAAAGAATTTTGTCCATTTAGTCATGAAAAGAGTCATGGAAAATTAATGGTGTACTAACCATAATTACAAAATATTTGTTTTTATATACTGTAGACCAAATAAATATTGCAGTGGAGTTTTTCTCTCGCAAATATGCTCCTTAAATTTCGTGAAATGCCGTTGGTATCTGTAAAAACGTTGATGGCAAAGTGTGCCGATATGTTTCTGAGAAAATACACCTCGCTATAAACCCACTTCAGTTATCTCCCTTCTGTATAATATCAAAACTACCTGCAGTGCTGTTGAGTTCAATAATTTGACCTGCCTGCACATTTCCACCAAAGGTTAATGCATCCTCCAACCTCCACTGCACACAGTCTGTTGTCAAGTACAAACACTGTTTGAATGCTGTATGCAGTGTTCATAAAAACCATGTTTTATAAGTGCAGCATGTATGTGGCCTAAATATAATCACGTGGCCTAAATAAAATCACGTGGCCTAAATAATATTTTCTGTTTGTTTCCATGGTGACAGGTAATAGAAGCAGCTAAGAAAGCCAATGAAGATGAGTTTGTCGGGATTTGAACACGGCTATGACACTGGTGGGTGATGTCATGATATTTTCTGTTTGTTTCTATGGTGACAGGTAATAGAAGCGGCTAAGAAAGCCAATGCAGATGAGTTTGTGTCTGGGTTTGAACACGGCTATGACACTCTGGTGGTGGGTGATGTTATGATATTTTCTGTTTGTTTCCATGGTGACAGGTAATAGAAGCGGCTAAGAAAGCCAATGCAGATGAGTTTGTGTCGGGATTTGAACAAGGCTATGACACGCTGGTGGGTGAACGAGGTGTACGTTTGTCTGGTGGACAGAAACAACGTATTGCCATTGCTCGCGCTCTCATCATGGATCCAGTCTTGCTCTTACTTGATGAGGTACACGTTTTAATTATTGTGTTGTTGTTTCTTCATTTTAAACATTTGAGTGGTTGATGCTTCAAAGAGTACTCTTAACTAACCAGTTATATGTTGGTCAGGTAAAAAGCTTTATGTGCCTATATCCATTTAAAGTTAAAATATGCCAGATATTGGAATTACAGGTCTACAATCAGGAATTACCTGTCCAGGACAGAGATACCAATTTGTAAAACTCTTACTGGTATATAACCAGAGTGCACCAGATAACTACATCATTATAGTTTTTCTTTTGGTCTTTTAGTGCAGTTATAACCGATCCAGCAATTTTAGTGGGGTGTGTCATTCACACCACTGATTTATTAGATATGATGCAGTGAAACCCCTCTAAACTGGACCCTCAGTAAACCAGAATACCCTCTAAACCGAACATATTTCAAAGTCCCAAACAGCCTTATGAAGTTACAATGTATGTGGTGTATGTAAACCGAATCCCCCTCTAAACCTGACATTTTACTCGGTCCCAAGTGTGTTCGGTTTAGAGTTGTTTCACTGTATAACTTCTGCCTAACTTCAAAAGTGTACATAATGAAAGTGTTATTTGAATGTGTTGTACAGGCGACGAGTGCTCTGGATGCGGAGAGTGAACACTTGGTGCAGGAAGCGGTTGACCGGGCGATGAAGGGTCGTACAGTGATAGTCATTGCTCATCGACTCTCCACAGTCAGAAACGCTTCTCAGGTAATCAAACAATAATAATGATAGACACTATAGATAGTAGGTAGTTGGAACTAACCTTATCGGAGGCCTTTTCCTACAAATCTTTTGGCAAAGATCAGATGTAAACATCGTCTTCAGACAAGGTTTAGTTATTTTTTACCAAAACTTTTGCTTATTATGAATTGGAATTTTTGTACTTCATAGAAATATTATAATTTTGTACATGTGTTCTATTCATATAATGTAAGAAGAAATTAAAATGATCCAAAAAAATATATTTTTACTAACTTCAATTAAAAAGAAAAGACATTCTGTGCAAAGTTGAACTTTAATTGATAATAACTTGTTTTACAGTTTTTATATTTCAAATGAAAATAGATTCACACTAGTTCTTTCTGAGATGGATGTTGATCAAAAGACTTTAATTTTAGGTGGTGGTCATTGACAAAGGCTCTATAGCAGAGCAAGGTACCCACGACGAACTGTTGGCCAAGAACGGTGTTTATAAACGACTTGTTCTGCGTCAACTGATGGCTGGAGATGAACATAACAGCAACCCGTCCGTGAACAAAGACTCGTGTAAATCAACTACCTCCGATTTATGTACTAATGGATCAGAGTCATAATAAGCTGTGATATTATGAGACCCCATTGTTTCAAAACTTTGTTTCATATGTTGTGCGCGTGTGTGTATTGTTTACAGATGATCTCAATCTATACTGTACGTTGTATGTCCCGGTGTGTTTCACGTCCGGTGTTATTCACACAATTTTTTATCTTCACAAATCAAACAATCATGATATTTGTACAGGAAGTAGAATTTTAACAATGCAGCCTTGCCGATTGGCCAAATTTTGTTTTTTTGTTTACGTAATCTTGATCTATCTTTCTATATGGCCAACCAACAGTTTTATTCGATTTAATTACTGGCATCGACGACCACTATTTTCTCAATAACAAGGCACTGTACAAACAGGCTTTGATCTATTGCAGAAATATGTTGAAAACAAATTGATTTCTAACACTTTATAAACTGGCATCACATCCTTCTTCATTAGCATTCGATTCATCATTCCAGTTATTACTTAGGCAACCTTCCATTTATCCATAATCCATATTTGTAGCCAATAAAAACTATTTAAATAGAGTAGATAATACATATGCATCTCCGTATTATGTTCTTACATACATGTACCTGTGCGCCAGTTAGCCATTGAAGATTTTTTTGTATACAATGGTCGGCAATCGGTCACTGTATCATTTGTATTCACGGATTGTTGTTTTCTCCATGCTGATTCTGCTTATCGTGTCCATTACACGAGTTGGTGTAAATCAAATCACATATCAGTACATTAATTTGTACATTAGGGAAAATGCTATTTTTATCAAAAATGCTTCAAGTGTTTGTAAGAAATAGAATACTACAATTTAGTTAATTACAATTTAAACTGATCTTAAAATGTAGCAAACTTGCTGTTGCTCATTAAATGTTTTAAAACAATTCATAACATCAAATGACAAAACGACAACTCGTGTAGTATTTTCCTTGTCTGCTTATCTAATAACACATTTTGCATAAACATTTTTGCAGATTACACAATATGGACTTCTTATGGCTTATTCCATGGTATTTGTTCCGTCCGCAACGATAGTTTCTCTTCGTTATGTAAATAAATGCAAATATCAAATTTAGTTTCTTTTTTAATAACACAAATTGAAATTCCTAACAGTTGAATTATCTAACAACATAGCGTTTCGTCTTAACTCTCAGGTAATCAAATTGACGGGACAAATGCCATGGAAATGCCCTTAAATATGGATTTCGGATAAATAGAATATCCATCGTCTTTAGGTCGATGCTCATCATATAAAATGTACGGTCAGTTTGAGGTCAGAGCGGATCTCTATAGTATAGCTCTGAACCCTCTCGCCAGGTCCGGTTCTTTAGAAATACTGTTTATTAAGATTGTTATTTATTGATCTGTTGTTGTATGTGTAAAATAAAGATATTTATTATATATACTGTGTATTATTGTCATGATTTGAAAACAAAGATTCAGTGCAAAACATTTTATGGGCTATTTTCCATTCCAGCCAGTTATCCACGACTGGTTTATCAAATTCTGTGCTATCCAGTCTATGGGATAGTGCATGAAAAAGATCCTTTGCTGTTATTCAATAACATCCAATAACCGTTAATTTATAATCTATGTGTTCCAGTGGTGTTAAACAAACATTCTTTATTACTTGCTTGCCCAGAAATTAAATCATCAAAAGTATCATTATCGTTTGATAATGCTCATCAGGTATTATTCCTCCCCACAGAAACAAAGCAAACAAAAACAATGTTTACAGATGGAGTTTATTTATAATCAAACATGGTATGTAGAACTTTATTTTGAAAATAACAGTTATGAGCATTCCATCTACAAAATACATTTGTTTACTATATAAAATATTAACAATAATTAAATTACAATATTTGAAAAGAGGTATATATTTTCAATAAGGAAACTTTCAAAGTCAATACAATAACAAAATCGTATGACTATTTATCTGTTGGGGGAATAATTCGTCAGACAAATTATTATAGCTGCAATGAAATTTATATGAAATAGTTGCACACATGCAATACAAAAATAAATATTAATACTCTATTACATGTACAATGTAATAACAACGTAAAGCATATTACATGTACATATAGATAATATGTAAAGCAAACTTATTTGATTATAGAATTATGAATATGTATAACAAAATAAAATCTTGGTAATCAGTTCCACTAAATATGTATACAATAATATAAACAAAAGTTAATAATAAAATCTTGTATAAATATTACATCATAATACTGACAAATATTACAATAATACAAACAAATAATAAAATCTTGTATAAATATCTCGTGACAATGGGTTTCACTAAACAGGCATTACAACGTACCTGCAAGGTGGTATCACAAGAACTCCCTTTTAAAAATACTTATCAACATAAAAGGGCAATAACCAAGAACACTTCCACGAAGATGCAACTCCGCCCTATTCACAACTTAGGGGTAACAGTCTCTAGTCATATTTTTTGTCATGGATGTTTACAAAATGTAAATAATTAAGTAGTTAATGAGCATTTAGAAGTGATCTAATAATAGCGATATTGTTTGGGACTGCATAAATGTCAATGGGTTTCACAATCTGAACAATGTTCGGATGGTGGGGAGGGGGTAAAAGGAAAGTTAGGATTGCTTTTTATGTAAATGTAAAAACACTTTTCATCAATGTTTTACAGGCCCGTAGCCAATGGGGGGTTGCAGGGGTCGGTCGAATCTCCACCACCCCTCTACCAGTGACTATTTTTTTCAATATTAAGAAGAAAAAGTGAGGCATTTCGTGTCTCACCATAAGCCTAAACGACCCACCCCTCTCAAAATCCTTGCTACGAGCCTGTTAATTATGCTAGGATTAGAAGGGGAGGGAGTGGTCAAACTCAGTCCTCACTTTGTTTGGATTGTGAAACAGTGACATTTATGTGCAGTCCTTTACAGATAAATGTTGTTCCCGGTGCCTGTACAATATTTTTCAAAACATCAAATGAGTCACTGCGTTACAACCACCTTCGGCTCAGTTGACCTAATGAACCAGCGAGTACACTAAACATAAAATATGACAGTAACAGCATTATAATACACCATACACACAGCATCCGGCTTGATTGGTCCCTTCCTTTGTGTTATATTCCCCCATGAAGATGGTTTTAATTTATTACATACATTTGTAAATAATTTAATTTAAAAATGTATATAACATTGTAAGAATTGCAACAAATGTAGATTTAATAATAAATTTGAACAATGGCTCTTTAAAACAAACACATAAACTTATCCATTAATGGATCCTGCATTTGCTTTTTAAGTATCAAATTATAATTTTTCCCATGTGTGATTAATATACAGCAAGGACCTCCATTTAAAATATGCACCAAATTGTGGCCTGAAAATACATGTAGCCTAGATCTAGAACATGACTGTCACATTATGTTCTGCTAAACTGTAACACATAGAACATTGTTACAACAAACTCCTCTCCCAAATTGTAATAGGTGTAATATATAGTTATCAAACTATAGCTACACTGTAATACTCTCCCAAATTGTAATAGGTGTAATATATAGTTATCAAACTATAGCTACACTGTAATACAGATTATTGAACTATATTACATTGTAATACATGGCCCCTTTTTCAAATCCTACATTGTAATACATAGAACATAACAATTGTGCTACAATGTAATGAATGCAAAAAATATATTGTACATATCACTCTTACACTGCTTAAATACTGCTATATAATAAACATTAACAAATACATTAAACAAATTAAATACAGTTTTGCTAAATATCAGTCACTGTGAACAACCAACTTGTACATAATTTGTACATGTTTAATAAACAATAAAAAGAGAACAGAAAAGAGGGATTCGTCATACCGTATGACACTGGGTGATGCAAGTCAGTTGTTCACTGACTACTACTATCATGTACATATAAAATTTAATAATATAATAATATAATATACAAAATAACTGGCCTCTGCATTAATTTCTGGTTCATTCTAGATTATGTTCAACACCAATTTGACTGACCCAATAGTAAAGTAGGAGAATACTGATAAGTTCATAACTAAATTGTAAAAATGTAGGGGCACTCATCAATGTGAATGATGATTTAAGTTATTGCACATATAATTTGCCTGAAAAGATAACTGCTTAAAATAGAAGTTCCATGACAAATTGGTAAATTTCAGAACGAAATTTAGTCTCTCAGACTTTGACCAAGGTGTATACATTTCCCCATTATACATGTAGACTAACATTGCACTGTACAAACATGTTTTAATTAATATGTGGAACAGTCCCTTTGCCTGAGAAGGGGAGGAGGTGTGTGGGTGTTCGAAACATAAGCAAACATTTAATCAAAAGTGGCACTAAAAAAACGTTGGTTGGTTGGTAGTACAACATGTTTATATAACATGCCATAAGCTTTAACAGTGCTAATCCTAAATTGGTTAGAAAACAAATTCTAGTAGTAATGGAACGTCATTTGTAAGCCTGGTGTGTATATGTTAGTCAATGTGTCAAACCAGTCATTTGACCAAATGACTGAAAATGAGTGCCCTCAGTTTGACAGATTGCCTGATAGGGAATTTTGAATTCAGTCAATATGTCAAATATTGTTTCTTTGAACTTTTTTCTCTTTGTTTTTTGTACTAATCAGCAACACTAAGATTACACTTCTTTGAACATCCAAATCCCTTGGCCTATAAATATTTGGGCCATTATGGTTCACCACAGACTACCAACTGTTTAGCCAAAGCGATAAGATGTCTCTCGAGATCACTTGTAACACCTTTCGGCTCGACCTGCCAATTCTACTTTGACACATACAAGGTAACAAAATTACTATTTTGGTCACACAATGTGAAGAATGAATGGTTGAATTGTCACATTAAAGACATAATGGACATTATTATAGATAAATATATATATTTCTTGACCACTGAACTGAATTTGCAAGTTTTTCACTGGGGCTGGAAAATTCTATCTACCCCGAGGGTCTAAATGATTTATTCATCCACGCAAGTCTACGTTGATACGCATAACCAAAATCATGGATGGTGAAAGTGACGTCAAAAGTTGCAAGCACAGATGATGTCATCTTGTTTAGGATTTTCTTATAATAATATTTATTAGCAAAGTTTCCAATTCATTTTGTATTATTTTTCATATTTAATATTTTAGCAAATAAATATTTTCTCAATTTGTTAACAGACCTGGCAGTGAACCATCTTGTACAGATTTACCATGTGAATGGAATCGTGGCAAGAAAAGAAAAACACCTTCAAAAGTAAATGCAAATTACAAGTCCTACAAATATGCAGATACTGATGTAAAAGGTTTTGACCCAAGACTAGCTGGCAGCACAGTTGATGCGCATGCAGTAAACGAGTCCATTTCAGACTTGCAGACTGCAAAATGCAGCTAGTACCCAAGTCAGTATGTGGGAAACAATTCTGTGTATGACATAGATTATAGATTGGATGGGGAACGATTTAGCCTACTACAATCATCAGTACAAACCCTGAAAAGTAATTTGACACATCCATGTGGTGATGGTGTCGCCACACTGCTACACCAACACCACAGAACAGGCTTTGTCATCTGGTTGGGACCAGCAGAGATATCTGAGAATGACAGCATCGACAGCCAAAGAAAGGGGTACAGTTGTGGTGTCTCATCATACGAGAGAACACCAGCAGTTGGCTTACAGCTTTTGTGAGGAAAAAGATTTGGGGACTAGATCAGGTAGTAACCAAAGACATTGTGCGTGGAATTGTTGAGGAGGACACTGTATGGAAAAGTTACGAAGAATGATGTATGTTTTGCGTGTGGTGTGTAGGATGGGCGTGGTTTAGGTGTGTTTCGTTTTTTTTAAAGATTAGTTGGGTGGCTGGGAGACTTATCTCTTTGCCCTTTTATAAATTATGTATATATATTTGTGTGTCTATGTATATACATATATAGATAGATGTGTAAGTGCATGCGTATGCTAATAAATATGTATTAAAACAAATTATAATAATGTTTCGAAGACCTGATGGTTAAAAATGCAAAACATTCGCAGAAACAAAATCTGGCATTTGGATTAACAGTGACTCGCCCCAGTTGGCATGTAGACCAGTTGTTAAATAAAATTGTTGTGCCAAAACATTAGCTAGATATATTAAATAAAAATTTTAGAAAATATATATTATATCTTTTAAATATTTATTATATATATTTTTTTATTTAACAACTGGTCACAAATATTTATTAAATCTTTGTAACATTTATTATGTGTTTACAATTATTTAGTAAATGTTGCTAACATACATATATTAAATATTTCCTACATTTACTAAATCTTTCCAACATACATTAAATCTTTGCAACATTTAGCTCCTATACAACTGTTATATATACACACATAATTAATACGATTACTACTATAGAAAGATTATTAAATTAGACGTACGCTATTATATACTTTTTTATTGTGTAATTTGTATTTGTATGTATGCTAAATTGTATTTGTATATATGTATATTA
>JAULBR010111908.1:0-10206 GCA_032355825.1 Melanodrymia aurantiaca
CGCCACTAGAAACACATCGATTATAAATCAGCGGTTATTGGATGTCAGACGCATGGTTATATTGACACATGGTCTCACAGGAAACCTGCTGTCGCCTCTTCATGGGCTACTCTTACAGAAAAAAAGAAAGGGGTCTTTTATGTGCACTATTCCATAGACAGAATATAGCACACATTGAATTTGATAAACCAGACGTGTTTTACTGGCTGGAACGGAAAATAGCCCATAAAAATCTCTCGACCCATCCCGCCACAGGCAGACATTCTACATCTGAGCTACATCCCGCTCCACATCTCTCTCACTTATGCATAATAATACAAGTATACCCACAAATGTTTAACATAAAGATGACTATTTCTTTTTCAATGACAAAAAGAAAGTAAGTTTGTTTGTTTAATGACAGCATTGACTACTGGATGTCAAACACATGGTAATTTCAACTCATGATCCTGAAGAGATAATCTGCTGCCACCATGTAGGTTACGCTTATTTATATATACAGTGAAACCCCTCAAAACCGGACAGCTATGGGACTAAGACAAAAAGTCCGGTATTGAGGGGTATCTGGCTTACTGAGGTTTAAATACAGCACATAAGGCTGTTTGGACTTTGAAATATGTTTGGTTTAGAGGGAATTCCGGTTTACTTAGGGTCCGGTTTAGAGGGGTTTCACTGTATAAGGAATATTTATATACACTTCCCACAGACAGGATAGCAAATACAAAAGCCTTTGAAATACCATGTATACGTGGACCACTTGTCGGTATAAGTTGTCCATTGAGCATTGCGGTGCATTCATTCTTGATTGCAGACCTTACTAAGCTTTTAAATTCCATGCCTCGATTGGGATTCGAACCCAATATCTACCAACCTTGTGCTCAATGGCTTCACCAATACATCACCGAGGCCAGTTTGTTCAATGACCCCTCAGCATATAAGGTTATTTTATCACATGGTCTACAGAAGAAACATGCTGCTGGCACACATTCTATTGTAGAACAGCACATGTATAACGAAGAGTGTGTTCCATTATTCCACCTATCTCATCTGATGCAGATGTTCTACTGGTGAACTACATCCCACTCATCTGTTAACTAATATAATGTGCGGGGAACATGGTAAGCATGTTGTTACATATGTATCGTATAACACTTTTTCACCAAGACATCACAATGACTTGTTAAGCAAAATACTACACCAATGCTAAATGTCACAAGTCGATAAGTATTTTAGAATCTATGTGTATTTTAATTCAGCACAATTATGTTTCTCTTATGTATTGAAATGGTGTTTAAAAGTTAGTCTTTGTATTGGGGATGTTTCCCATGAAAGGTTTTCTTACGACGTATATAACTATGAATTTAACATTGAGAGAAAACTCTTTTCTATACCCACTAGCCAATATTTTTATAATATATAAAGCTTTATCTCTTGATAGAGACAACATAGAAGATGTGGACAATTGGCTGACAAAAGTTGCGTGCATTCAGCTCTGACAATTCGCGGTTGCAGTCAGCAATACTATCGCAAAAGCTATCGCAAAATTTATTGTCATCTTTAAAAAAAAAAAAAATCAAATTTTTTTTTTTTGCCATTCGATTTAAAACTCAATGTAGTGTTTTTAATGTAACCATTCAATGTCATTTGGTGTATTTCACTACATGTTAATAATTTATTTTGTATAAAATGGCCGTCGTTCAAAATATTCTTGAATTTTGGGGGGCTGTTCATTGCGTAATGGCATGCATTATTTGATAACTTTATGCAATAGGTTTGTTAATATAATTATTATATGCCAGGGAATCAATAAAAATTACCAATTGTGGGTAACTTTTTTACATGAACGACCGGGGAGGGGGGGTGGTGGAGAGTGAAATGACCGGGGAATGCCCAGATACCATCTAGACCATCAGTCAGACTAATCATGGAAGACAGGACAGTGAACTCCATGATGGACAATTAAGATGAAGAAACGCTAGAGTACAGATATTTCCTACTTCAGGTGAACAATAAAGGAACTTGCTAACAACAATTAATGAGAAGGTTAATGCCAGGTGAGTGCTTTGTCACAGAAAGCAAATTCATTGCTGTCTCTTGAAATTAATTATGGCCGAGCACCTGGGTACCTTGATGGATCTGTCATTAAAGTACATTCATCAATGGTTTAACTAAAAAGCATAAACATTAAATCATAGAAAATGTAGCAGAAAACATTTGTCATCATATTTTTTTAAACATTGTGCTCGGTCTAATGAACAACTTTCTAATCCAGAAAATCTTTTTTGTGATGCTAAAAAAACATCTAAACAAGCACTTTTGCACAGTTTCATGTGGAAATGAAAATCAGTAGTTTCGGTGCAATTTTTTAATGCAAGGAGCTTTAGTGCCATATGTCTATGATAAAGTTTGTTTTGTTTAATGACACCTCTAGAACATATTGATTATTAATCAGTGGTTATTGGATGTCAAATGCATGATTATATTGATACTTGATTACAGAGGAAACCTGCAGCCGCCACATAGGCTATTCTTACCAAATAACAGCAAGGGATCTTTTATGTGCACTTTCCCACATAGGATAGCACAAACCACAGCCTTTGATTGACCAGTCGTGGATCACTGGTTGCAATGGGAAATAACCCAACAGGTTGCCTGAGGAGGATTGATCCTTCGACCCATCTTGCCGCAAGCGGACACTTTACCCATGTAACGCAAGCCAATCAGTTTAGTGTAATATGTTATATGCAACAAAATCAGTATTTTAGTTTTCCCTCCACCTCCCTTCCAAATAACATGCGAATTGTGAAAAACATTGACATTTACGCACTGTCCCTTATCTGTCAAAACCTGAAATTCATCCTGAAATTTAATTAAACATATAGCTTTTTTCTTCTTCAGAAATTCCAGACATAAAATGAGTTGCCGTGTGAACGCCGTCAAAGTAAGACGAAACAGCAAAGTTTAATGAATTACGCAAGTAAAACTCTCCACGTAAACCTTAATGTCTGTGATCCACATCAGACTCTCCAAATACGGTTCGAGCCTTCAGGTTTACAAAAGACTGCGCTAAATGCAAACTGTCCATGGTCGTGTGATAAATCACTCTGTGACAATAAGCAATTTGCATGGCAAGATGAGCAGGAGAAACCTGAGTCCATTGACCAGTCCCATCTAATACACCTAAAGGCAAAAAATATAAACCCGAGATGATCATTTTCCTTTAAGCAGAATATATAGAATTTCACATCATTTTCACAATTTCTCATTTGGTGCAATCAGCAATGTATTTTAGTATTACTTCTTGCAGGCAAAAGATTGCATTTCAAATCAGGGCACACTCCCAAGACACTTTTTATCACTACTCATTCCGAAATAAGATCGCGTTTCGTCTATTGTACTAATCAGTCATAATGTACAGAGGGCATATTTAGTTTTTTTCTTCGTAGTCGTCTGTATAATGAAAATACGTGGCGAAAATCTTAATAAAATTCTCCAAAGTAAAACATTATTATTACAGAGCTAATAGAACAAAATAGGAAATAAATCATGAGAAATGAATTAAATTTCTTCAGTTTTTTTAAAACAAAATACCATCATCTATATCTATACAATGAAAATAAAGTTAAGCACTGCCCACTTTTCATGAATTTTGAATAATCGGGTGTCAGTTGACATAATGTCAACTATAGAAGGATAAAAACCATTAATTTGATAACACAAAACAACAAAATACACATTTTTATTGATATATTTTACATTATGACAAAATCCTGTGAAACGGAGACATTTTGAAATTGAAAGGAAATCAACCAAAGAAAACGATTTACGATCAGTATGTCTGTATGTGTATGAATTTTTCAAACTTATCTAATTGTCCTCGAGCATTTATAGATGATGCCAAGAGAATCAATATTTAGTATCATTTATATGAATCATAAATGTGTTTTATAACTACGTCATGGGATATGTACCGGTAAAATATGTCAAACTTCTGACCATTTTGCGCAATCATGGAAAACCATTGAGTCTAGATTTGGGAAATATTTTATGACAAAAGATAACAAAATGTGACTTTTTTCCACTTGCGTGACACAAATATTTTCCATATCTATCTAAACTGAACCAATAATTTTACCTTTTTGGCTTCCTCGGAGCTACATCAACTGACGGTCCTGGTGCTGGCATATCCATTGGAAACATGTCCACCCACAGTTCTATCTTGCCCTGGAATAAAAATGCTTGGTAATTTTAAATGACGATACTTCTAAAGTATCACAAAAAGACATCTTCTGCTGCTGCTTTTTAATTATTAACAAGGGTTTTTTTAATATACTAGTATACACATGTACCAGTCATGGAAAACTGGTTGGAATGAGATTTTTTTTTATCCTATGACCTTTCATACCTCATGTGGCTGGTCTACCACTAGGTTAACCAGCATGTGTATGAGATTTGCTATCATGGTACATGTACTAGAATGTGCATGAGGTTCTCTAAGCATCACAAGAAAGCTTGTTCTATCCAAGTCATTTGTGCATGCTTAAATATCGGTCCAGTATGTTTCCTCTACCCATATCACAATTGCATGCATGAAGTTTGCTAGAGATCAATCATCTGTATTTCCAGTTATCACTTAGAAAACAACAAATCTCTAAAAGGGATGGATGATCATGTGATTGCTTATTCCAGCCCAAAAGTGTTCTACACATCAGCCCTGCGTTCAATAGCATGGGTGTTCTGCTACCGAGTCAAAACGTTTTGACACCAGTATTTGTATCTACATTAAATGAATGAATGTGATCTGATAGTAAACCATTGGAACCAGTCACATAGTTCCAGAGCTCTGACGCTATTGAATGTAAAGGCCCAGTCACACCGGGCTTGCAACCAGGTAACGATCTAGCTGCGACCGAAAAATGTTACAATCGTGGACAAATTGTACAAAGAGCGTGTGACTGGTAGCAGAGATTGTGGGTGATCGCTACAGCAAAATCAGTGGCAGCAAGGTCGATGGTCATGTTCAAAACTTCTGACCTGTGATTCCAAATCGTAAGAAGTTGCAGACAGGTCTTACATGCGATCAGTCATGCGACTGGTCATAGGTATACACGATTGATCGTGCGAGTTGTCACAGGTACCCACGATTGATCGTACGACCTACCACCAGTCATAAAAGTAATCGCGGCATGCGACCGCAATGGAAATCGTCGCAAACATTGCCGATTGGTCGTATCTCTGCTAAATCGCTACCAATCGCACGATCCAGAAATCATATGATCTCATGTTGGTCCTAACATAGAAACGTGAAGTCACCTGTTCTATGCCTGGTTTCTCTGGGTTGTAGAGTGGTCGCGTCTCCACGTGCTCGGGAACCAGCTTGCAGCCAACCTTGGGAATCTCATGCCAGTTGTTGAGAGCAGCAAGAGCCAGATGTTCATCTGTTGCTTTCTTCACACCTGTATTGAGACAGAGATACTAGAAACATACTTCTCTATTGAGATAGATATACCATCGTCTAATCCTGCAAGCCTCGTACCCAACATCAAATTATTTACCCTTGGGTAGAATAACCCTATCCCACTTCAATACATAATGATGTCCCAATACTTATAGAACATTCAACGAGGTGCAAAGGCTCGCGAAGGAGAACATCCATTCATGAGAGCAAATAAAACTGGTATTACTTTGCACCTCGTCGAATGTTCTATAAGTACATCTATTGGGACAGATATAAAGCATGTCTCATTGGAAAGAAAAGGACCCCCAACCCCTTCCCCCTTCCCCCTCTGGGATTGGTAAGATGACCCGACTACGGTCAGGACGTCGTCTCAATCTCAGCGCCCTCTACAACATCCTTCAGATGGATGAAGGTGTTAAACCACATTACCCGTTACCCGAAAGAAAAGGAACATTCTAGAACACTGTTTTATCAGCAGCTAAGAATGGTCAAACATGTGCTTGTTACAACACAGAAGAAACCTGCTGCCATAATAACCAACAAGGATTCTTTTTTATTATACCCATAGGGGAAATACGATATGAGGTCTATTATATTTCTTGTAGCCTCTCTAGGGTGTGATAACCGTTTCTAAAACCTCTTGACATCATGGCATAAAGTTCTCTGTGAGTGAATGCGAACATGAGTGTTTGACACATTGTTGTGTAGGATGACGACCAAACTTCAATGTCTTAATAACTATTTAAGCTTGACTAATGACTATTGCGTAATAGAAAAAACAAACCTACTTGATACTCAGAAGTACAGATTATCTATTCCTTGTGAAATTAATGATTTCAGTCCTATGCTAAACATCGGGACTAGTAACATTAATTTTCTCTTGGTAAGGATAATCTGTAATTCCTCGTTACTCATAAATTATTGTCTATATTTGCACTTTACCGAGAATAGGATTCAGGAATGAATAAATCATCATCCTTTTTTTATACCAAATAAATAATACAGTTTGTTTGACGACACCTCTGGAACACATTGATTAGCAATCATCCGTTATTGGATGTAAAACATATGGTTATATCGACACTTGGTCACATAGGCGATTCTTATCAAATAACAACAAGGGATATTTTATGTTCACTTTTCAACAGATAGGATAGCACACACTACTGCCTTTGATGGACCAGTCATAGATCACTGGTTGGAATGGGAAATAACCCAACAGTTCCCATGAGGAGGATCGATCCCTCAACCCATTGAGCCTCAGGTGGTAGTTCTTCTTGTGCTGCACGTTTACATACTCGGTACTAGTAATCTCTTATAATCATCAATCATAAACAGTCATTCAATAGCAGACTTGTTTATAATAGTTTGTTGTCTTTTCCTTTGCTGGAATAATACGTAATGAAGCTATTCTTGCCTTTATTACTAAACTCAGAAGATTTATTAGAATTTATAACAAAATCTGAATGACCAGCAAATGTTGTTCACTATAGCCATAATTCTTTATACAGTAATTAAATGTAATAGACATTTTAATTCATTTGCTATCTTTTTTACTTGACATACTGGTGTTTTGGCCATCCATACAGTCTGAATAAGATTACAGTACACACATTTACAAGGTTTTCTAAAATGGATGATTATAAATGGAAACAGCATGCATGTTAATGAACAACGTTAATTAGTAGTAACATAATCATATAAAATATACTATACTAAATGTTCTTAATTAATAAAAATGGTGCATATGCCAATAAATAATTATTTATGCATATTGTCTCATCTCTTGTATCACAAGCAATATTAAACCCAAAAATATAAGTGAATAAAACATTTTTGATTTGATTTAACAAAATGTACACTACTCCAAATCCATACCATGATTTTCACAAAGATTATTAATAATTGAAATGCAGTAATCGTACATAATCCAATTATGTTTAGCCCTCTGAGTAAACCATTAATTAGTATTTTGCTAAAATAGAAAATGAATACAAGGACGTGATATATTAAGTTCTGATTTAGATCAAAATATTTATTTTTTAAAGTACAGTGAAAGTACAGTGAAAGTATGTGGGACTGAGAAAACGTGTGCTGGTTAGACAAACGTCAGTTTAAACAAATGTTGTGTTATTGTGTCGGACAATAAAAGTGACATTGTTTAGACATATACTAGAGTAGACAGACTTTACTCATGAAAAGCACATTGATGTTAATAGCATAGTTTTTAGTAATGTATAATTCTGTGACAATATCATTTTCAAATAATGCTGGTGCATAAACTCTCCAAACTTTACTGTAGCTGCAACAGAAACACTGACTTGTGCATATTACATGATTTACAGGTGGTGCTATCATTCTGCACACAGATGTTTTACAACAAAATAGATTACATAGCAACATATCTTTACATCATCATTTAAAGCTACTGCGAATACAGTCAAACCTGCTTGAGCGGCCACCCGTATTAAGCAGCCACCTGTCTTAAAGGGTCACCAGATTATTCTCCCAAATCGTCAATTATAGTGCATAAGAACCTGTATTAAGCAGCCACCTATCTTAATAGGCCACTTTTTGTTACTACCTTAGGTGGATGCTTAAGACAGGTTTGACTGTGTATTAATATAACTGCTCAACTCTTAAAGGGGGATGGTCATAGTTATCAAAATGGCATCTCCCGCCAAAAATGTTTATTGACTTTTATGTCGTGATATATAGTGTATACCTTAAGCTGGAAGCACACAAAATATTACAATAAAATAGTGTCAGTTAGTAGTACAAAATACGGGAAATCTAGTAGATGGAAAATGGCTGAGGTTATCATTCTTGGCGCTTAACTCATGAACACGTTTTTTTATCATCTTCCTTGTTGTCTGCCATATTCAACCTGTGATTTGGATTGAGGTGTAGAGTTATCCATTGATTTATTATTCAACTAATTTTAATGAAAGCTCAGGTCTCACATATGACTTTTTAAAATCTTGATGGATTTTTTTACTCCTGGTATAATTTTTTCAAATTTATTTGGAATTGTTCTTCACTAGCGAAATCAGCATAATTATGTCAATTATGACCAACACCCTTTAAGCCTATTAAAGAATTAGTCTGTTGTGGAAAAAATTTCAGTTATTGATAATTTGCACAGATAATGTTTTAAGAGAACAAGTTTGAGTGCAATGTATTCTAGATTTTTTATTAGCTATTTTGATGTTCCTACTTACCACTATTAGTATTATCCCCATTTTTTTACGATTTCTCATAGACTTTAGATTTGCATTTCTGTCCAAACTTGATAATTATTGTTCACTCTCACTAGTTGCACATATCTCCAATGTTATTGCTCAAATTCTGAACCAGAATCACCTATTATTAAGTCAAGTGTTCCCAAAGTTGTTAATTTTCAAGCCATGGCATTTTTCCTTTGAAAAACATTCAACATAAACTTTATTTTATCTGCAAGACTTATATAAAAATAGTCAGTGTAACATTTTTACAAAAACTGGCTTGCATTCAATAGCGCGGGCGTTCTGTTACTGACACAAGATGTTTTGACACCGATGTTTGCATCTATTATAAATGAATGTGATATGATAGTACACGAGTCAAATTGTTTGTGTCGGTAGCAAAACGCGTGCGCTATTGAATGCAAAAACTGGACGTGGAGCAGGGTTAGGAAATGCTCTCCATTTGAATACATGGTTGCATTATTTGTATACTTTTACCATGAAAGGGTTAAAAATGAACTCATTTTAACATGTATTAATATGTATTATTAAAGGTTATGAAATCAGTTGTTTATATTGTGTAAGCAATACCTCATTATTAGTAAACAATGTCTAGACAACAAAAGCAATATACTTTCCAGACCGAATCTCTCCATCAAATACTCACCACGTCTTTTGTGTTTCTTAGATTTAAAGCTTCCAGACCCTTTATAGTGAAAACAGTTTTGTAAAAAATTATTTAAATTTTGTTTGTAAATACATGAACATTGATGTATCTGGTTTTATAGAAACCACATTGTGTATAAATTGTGATGTTACTATCCTGTGTTACTATCCACTAAACCACATTGTGTATTATGGCGTTACTATCCTGTGTTTATGATATCCACGGAAACCACATTGTGTATTGTGGAATTATTATCCTGTGTTTATTAAATCCACATAATATTCTATGGTAATTATCTTGTCTTTTGTGTGAACTATCTTGTATTTAATGCAACTATCTTGTGTTATGTTACATACATTGTATTTTAATGGTTAATATAATGTGTTATATGATAACATTTTTTTTCTTGTTCTTTATGTTAACTATTATTATGCTCATAGTTCATACTTTAAAAACTACCAATTTGATGTCTTTCACAATTAAAAAAGAACTAATAAAAATATACATATACCGGTAATACTTGTTTTTATTACCTACGAGGTTCAGCATTACGAGATTCATATTTATCGTTAGTCTTCTTCGTTAGTCGCACTAGCATTGTGTAATGATTGGCTGTCATAAGGGTACATATTTTTTTGATCGCCTGTCATAAGAGTACATTTCTTTCTGATTGGCGAATGGCTTGATTTCATAATCACGTCATTAGCTGCCAACCATCGGAAATGGTTTGTAAACACATGCTTACATGTATTTAGCACAACAAGACTACGGTAATAAACAGAATATTACATTCGTGTCCATGACAGACGATGTTTACGACACTCGTGCCTAAATCATTATACATGATAATTTAGGCA
>JAULBR010111919.1:0-10205 GCA_032355825.1 Melanodrymia aurantiaca
TATGTATGTATGTATGTATGTATGTATGTATGTATGTATGTATGTATGTATGTATGTATGTATGCATGCATGCATGCGATTTGGGGCTTTTACCCTACTAGTTTGTAGTTTTCAAATTACATTTATGTACGTTCGATTAATGCAACTTATATATGGATATTCCGCATATTTTTGTTTATCTTTGAAGGTTAATGCACTATTCGCGTGGGGATCGTGTAATCACCCCCACTCTCTCCATCAATCGCGCCTGATAACAAGCCTGGAGCCAATTTCACAACATTTACGACTAGTAAACATAAATATCGGACTAAAACAGTAATTAAACATAATTGGTCCCAGAAACGGAGTAATGTCACAAATGACTAAAAGCCCATATTATGTGTGAAGTCTAGAAGCTAAGTACTAACCATAATTGCCGTAGGCCTATATCACCAACCGATATCGATCGAAATTTCTCTACTTACGTTTACGTCTAGAACTAGTCGTAAACTAGACTTAAGATGATTTGTGAAATTGGCTCCTTATAGCTAGCTTATTTAGAAATATAGTACGAAAAGAACATTTAGAATGATTCTAAACGCCAACATGTATACAGAACAAAACATGATTGTAGTGAATTCATACCTGCTGGTTTTACTTCGTCGATTGTCTGTGAATCAAGAAGGGCAAACCTCTTCTTTGTAAATCTTGGTCTTCCGTCAGTCTTATCATTTGCTTTGTTCAGCGTTTTCCTTTTCCAGCGTTGTGCAAACCGTAATACCTGCACATTCATTTTATTTTTGCAACCAACGCAACGAAATCCCTCGCGTGTGTGAATCCCTGGTATATAGGCCTACCACCAGCAAATGATTTTAATTTTATCTACATTGATTATTAATTACAAACAAAATATATTTGTTTTTCAGAAGGTACATATCAATCCACTCGACTACTTAGTTTTCGAATGACCACCAACTGCAGTTCGCGGAGTTCATAAAAACATTCGCTTGTATAATACCAGTAAATAATTGCTTCTAATGGAAATGATTGTATTCTATTGTGGTTCCACGCGGTGACGCGCATGTTTATTCGTTTGGAAAATATACCCCAGTCACTTGACAATGGTCTATATGATCTTGTGATTGGTGTTCGATGAACTGAATCTGTAAAGTAATCCAGTGTTCTGTGTTTATGTCAGTTATTGCTTGGTTTTGATTGGATATCAGGGGAATATAGCCACTATATAATGACGCAGTTATGACTAATCTACAACATTTTTGAACTACCCCCAAGTAGTACTTTGTTAATCTATTATTCTATATCAATATAAAATTTGTAGTGTCAAATATAATGTCTCCTGCATGGCCTTCAATTGAAAAATTACGGAACGTGAGGTATAATACACACATACATTTACATCATGCGAGTCTGGGCAAGTCTTTTTAAAAATGACCGCATGAGTAGAACATAAGAGAGCAATAACAATAGAGAGCGATGAAAGAAAAGTGAGTCCATAAGATGTTTTGGAGTTTCATATGTCGGCTCTGTTTATACTATAATCCAAACTACTCAAACTGTTAGAATAATCGATAAACATTTTTGTTTTCATATAGTTTCGTATATATGTATATGGAACGGACCGAGTCACCATGACTTAACATATTTTAGGTTTATTTCCAATTGATTTAATTAAGGTAGGCCCAGTTATAATATACTTATTGCTGACTGTATTAGAGACTAATATAATATTTATTTTTCCCGTTGACTTGACAGAACTGGCTTTACAAACAGGGGTGACCCATGGATGAAATAAAGTGTTTGTTTTGTTTGTTTGTTTGTTTGTTAAAGTACATACTAGTATGCTGGTACAATTATAATGTTGCTGGATTGACATAATTTAAGGGAAATTGACTATTGGAAGTTAACATGGTTAATATGTTCCATTTTATCGAATAAAATATAGAGGATGTCTACACATTATTGAGTGGATATGGGGAAAGCTTCATAACTCTGGACAACCAAATATTTTCACGAGTGGTGTACAGTGAACCTGTTGAATGTCATTCGGAATGGATCACGTCAATATGCGATACTGTCATTGGGCGCATGTATAATTAAACTACGAAATAAAGGACATGCTATATGCTAATATTATCCCGAGCACATGACATGATAAAAAAAGCTTCGCTATCTTAGTTGAACAGTTTGTGATTTTGCCCACCGACACATTCTACAATAACATAACCATATATAATTAGGTAGGCAACATTACATAAGCTGTCTCTTATGATGTTTGTCAACTAGTGCTACTTATAAGGCCATTTATGTTGTCTAAAGATAAAATATGCGAAAACCATGCATCTGTTCTTCCCACATTTCGCTTGTCCATTCCTCTTCAGTATCGGATCTCGAAACTTCGTAAGAATCGATTATCGATACAAAAATAACTTTATATTGCAGGATCCAAGAAAGTCCCTGTCTCAAAGACTAACCACCATCCTGGCTATAGTCAAGAGTGGATCTGGACAGTTTGTAAGGAACGAAAGCATGTGAAATGCTGGACTTACTGATCGACAACAGTACTATTATGTCAAATTGGGGGATACTACATATATAGAGAAGAAACTGATATATCCAGCGGAACTAATAGTGCTCCACTGTTAATTTATTTGTATCTCTACGCATAGGAATCAGAATTTCAAATTAACCTTAAACAATGGAAACAAAGGGATCTAACCGAGACGTTCAATTTCCCTTTCCTTTGTATTGATGATCTTATATCTTTCAATAATAGTAGGATAATAGATCACCTTCCATTAATTTATCAAGCAGTGTTGGCAATAACGGAAACCACAAAAAGTAGAACATCTATTTTATACCTTTATCTTTGCATAGCTATTCAAAACGACATAGCTAGGCCTCTATACACATAGCTGCGCTAAATGGATGTCTTCAACTTTCCAATAGTCAAATTCCCTTTATGTCCTGTCTCAAAGGTTGCTACGTCATGTTATACCGTTAATGTTGTGATAAAACCTTTCAAAAAGTTGTATGCTAGACAACCATGGGTTATTTCATGATTATGATGCATCATTGACACAGATGATGCCTGATGCAATATTGTACTTTTATCTGTTTTGCACTTTTTATGGTTTTGATTAAGACAGCACACAATGTGGCTGTACTTACGACGATTGTTACTGGCGGGGCAGGATACGCTCACATTTCGCGAACAATTACCAGTATGATCAATAATCACCGATTTGGTTGTAATTCCCGAGTACTTTCCATCTCGACTGTCAAAGCGTCCCTTCGACTCTGCCTTGTGCAGCGATAGGCATTTGGCCGTGTAAAAATTGTGTCGTTTAGATTATGTATTAAAGCGTATACGTGTGTCGTTATTTGGCGTCATTGGCATGCGAAACGCATGTACCGGTATGTCACATTATTGTGATGTCAGAGTACTCGAGTGTTATCTTTGAACACTGAGTGATAATTTGAATCGTTATCTTTACATAGTAAAATACGGTTTTACCAATTACCTCTCACTAGTATGTATCTATTATTTTATGTGTAAGGATATAATTGATAAAATGATTTATTGTGTACATGCCTGTGTCGTCTTGAATCTCTATGCAATAATATCCTTTTAACCCGTATCAGTCTGCTAGAGTATTCTTAAGACTAGTTTTGATAATGAAATTATGGAAAAATAATGTGGACTCCTACCCACTTTATTTTGTATAATGGCTTTGATAATCTATTAAAACAAATTATTACTGTATGAGCTCAACATGAACACTACAAATAAGAAGGTGTGGTGGTGGATGGGTGGAGATTTATTTTAGTTGTACTGTAGGTGCTCCAAATAATTGAAGGAAAAGACCGATAAGAAAAGGAAGGATGGCCACCTACATGGAGCAAATGCGAAAGTATTTTCCAAGTAATAATCGAATTCGTGACAATCAAGCTCACACCGCAAAAGTTCATTCTGTAGCTTGGAGTTGTGATGGAAGAAAACTTGCTTCTGGGTCTTTTGATAAATGTGTCTGCATTTTCACTCTGGAACGGGATCGTTTGGTAAGCTTAATAAACTGATAATGACCATAACAAAGCTAAGGCCAAGGGGAGACAATTCATGTTACCTTCCCGCAAGAGTTCCGAATATTATTCCCCCTCCCAACTATTCATATCATTTAAATTGATTCCGTCCCAATTAGTGGGGTTATTTAGGTCTCTTCATGAAGTAAATTTCCATTTAAAGTGCATGGTTATTAATCGGGGATTATTGGATTATGGATCATTTATAATTTTATGTCACATGTGCACTTTGAGTTTGAGTGACTTTCCCCACAGACAGGATAAGGCTGAGGATAGTACACAACATGGCCTTTGATAACCCTGTCGTGGATCACTGGTTGGAACGGAAAGTAACCCAATGGATCCACTGAGGAGAACTGATACTTTAACACATCAAACGAAAATATATGAAGTCTTATGATGTCAGTTGTGCTTAATTACAATGTTTTATGAAGAATGATATATATAATATATATAATTATTAGAATCTCGTTGGCTCGAACACGGAAGGGTCGAACACATGATAACGCTCGAACCAAGATCAACCCTTATATTAAGTTGCTGATGCTTGGGTCGAACAGTTTCTCGAGCACCGACAGTGTTCAAGCCAACGGGATTCAACTGTATATAAATACATGATTTAGCCAACTGAGTATACGTAGACCTTCCTCCTTAGATTCTTAATAAAAATTTAAAAAAACATGCCATTTTTTTTTACTTAATACTCAAATGTTCTGTTTATAATTTATTCATTTTATCAAAATATTTTGAATTTCATATACATATTTTTATACAGAACAGAGATCACATGTTTCGTGGCCATGGTGACACTGTCGATCAGTTGAGTTGGCATCCAAAGAGCCCGGATCAGTTGGTATCTGCTAGTGGAGATAAAACTGTCAGGATCTGGGACACAAGGTTGAACAAATCTGCTGCAATTATCAATACCAAAGGTTACATTTTATTTTATTTTACCTCTACATTGCATAAACAATTTTAACAAAATCCTAAAATAAACCACATAACATTGAATTGTAATATCAGAACTCTACAGTCGATTATCAAGGATCGGCCATGATGTTCTGAGTTGCACTCTTAACAGAAATTTAAAAAAAAATGTTTTGGTCACTGCAATACATTTTGTCACAGAGTCGTCATTCCATGCCAACACACTTAACTTACCGATTTTTTCCCAGGTAATTGTCCCGGATATAAATGAAAAAATTTACAAAAAATACCTTTACATTTGGTAAAAAGGTACTGTGTAAGATTTAAGTTCTGAACACCCAGTATTTTTTTAAATGACCATCTGAAAATAGGGATTGAAATAACCTTTTGCACACATTAATTAAATTTAGTGTTTTTGAGCATTTTTAAAGCTCCATGTCTGGTAGTGGTAATTAATTATAATATTGAATCATGGTAAACAAATACTTTGAAGTACATGTACACTAAGTATATATGTTTCACAACGACAACAAATAAATTTTAAGTCGTGCAACAACCAAATTAGCTATAACATTCATCATTAGAGGAAATTACTATATAAAGTCAAAAAATATATGTTAACAGAAGGAACTAAGACCCAGAGTTAAATACTGGATGATATAAAGGTCATATTTATATAAGATAATGAAAGTATCAACACACTGGACAGTTGCCCACATACTTACCTATAAATAAGCATCAGGTATGTTTAATATACAGTGTGCTTGATGAATGTTTGGAATAACGAAAATGACATCACATAAATAACATCTATTGAAATTTGTAGAACATGTTTTATGCATATACAATATAATTATATAATTTTCCTACAGGTGAAAACATCAACATCTGCTGGTCACCAGATGGCAGCACTATAGCAGTTGGAAACAAGGTTGACTTAGTCACATTTATTGATGCGAGGACACACCGATCAAAAGTGGAAGAACAATTTAAGTCTGAAGTGAACGAAATCTCGTGGAACAATGAAGGAGATTTGTTTTTTCTTACGAGTGGGCAAGGCAGCATTCACATTCTCAGGTATGTTATTCACATACCCCGGTATATATTTGTGTATTCACAGTAACATGCGTGTCTGCACTTTATTCGTTGTTATTCACATAATATGGTGTGTATTCACATACTCAAATCTGTATTCTCTTACTCAAATCTATGACCAGGTTCTCAGATGTGTAATCACATACTCAAGTTTTACTAATATTCAGGTGTGGTCACATACATGGGTGTGTATTCTCATACGTGGGTGTGTATTCACATACTTGGGTGTGCATTCGCATACTTGTGTGTGAATTTGCATTATGTGGGTGTGTATTTGCATTATGTGGGTGTGTATTTGCATTATGTGGGTGTGTATTTGCATACTTGGGTATGTATACACATACTGGGGTGTGTATTTGCATACTTGGGTATGTATACACATACTGGGGTGTGTATTTGCATGCT
Organism: Melanodrymia aurantiaca; assembly: GCA_032355825.1. Lineage (NCBI taxonomy): Eukaryota > Metazoa > Mollusca > Gastropoda > Neomphalida > Peltospiridae > Melanodrymia > Melanodrymia aurantiaca. Next base: position 6,508 of record JAULBR010111919.1, read on the forward strand.
TGAGAGTTTGTTGAGTACTATGGTGTGTATTTATATATTCACTCATATTTGAAAGTTTATTGTGGATCATCAGTATAAAATTTTCCTTCGTATTATATTCTTTTTCCTTTTGTAAACTGAACAGAACTTAATGATTCTCAGTGGATATTGTAAGACTAAGGTGTAGTTGGAAATGGAAAATATAATTACTTGGGAATGGTTCAATTGGTGAACAAAAAGTACCACCTGTATGGATGGGCTAATATATATTATCGACTATCCCTAGTAACAATGCCTATGTCGCTTGTTTTCAGCTATCCCGAGTTGAAAGTGCAGCACGTGTTGAATGCGCACCCTGCAGCCTGTATCTGCATCAAGTTTGATCCGACCGGCAAGTATTTTGCAACAGGAAGTGCTGATGCTCTCGTTTCTCTGTGGGATTCAACAGAACTCGTCTGCGTGAGGACGTTCGCCAGGTATTCATTGCTGTGTCAGTAGTGACGACTACTTTATTAAAAAAATAGTGTCTTATGTGTAAATTACTATTGACCCAATCTATAATATTTGTTCATACTTATATCAGATTTTATGCTGAGTAAAACACTTGTGAGAGGAAAATTGCATTCCCATTTCTCAAGTGTGTTAATACATTCTCCTAAATATCATTTAGTAAGGCAGTGTTCATTTATTACGTGCTGTTCTTAAATTTGGTGTTTTTTTTATCAAAAATAAATTTCTTAATTATAAATTTCATTTTGATTTTTCATAAATTTTAACTTTTTTTTAGGTACTCCTGTGTAGGAATTAGCCTAATTAACTCTACCGGAGTTGGTTTGACTGAAAAACCTGTATCATTATGTTTCTTTTTCCTAGGTTAGACTGGCCAGTACGAGCTTTGAGTTTTAGTTTTGATGGTAAAATGTTGGCATCTGCATCAGAAGACACATTTATTGACATATCAGAAGTTGACTCAGGTAACACTGAAATCTTAATTAAAACTAACATGCTGCAACACACAATAAATTCAAACTCAGTTTTCATGGTTAGATTGCAATATAATAGACATCGGTACGTCGATTGATTATAACCTAGAATTAGACTATGAGTTGATCACATTATATGATAATAGAATGGAATGCAGAGGTATCGGACATGCAACTTGCGAAACTGACAGTTTGTATCACAGTAAAGTGAATATAACTAATAAACTACTGCAGAATACAGAACTTATGGTGTGGGGTTGATACAGTAAATACAGAAACTGATACGTGGTTGATACAATAAATAGACAGAATCTATGATGAGGTTGATATTAAATAGTCTTCCTGATTCACATCACAATTCTGACCATGCTTTATTCAGTATTCAATACTGTCAAACTTAATTTCAGGTTTTTGTGTAATTGTTATTTTTCAGGTGAGAAAATAACAGAAATCCAAAATGAATCTTCGTTCACTTGTGCCTGGCATCCAAAACGCCATCTGTTGGCGTATGCCTGTGATGATAAACTAGATCGTGACAGAGACTCAGGTGTTGTCAAAGTGTACGGCTTTCCATCAGACACTTGAAGCTAAACAATCCCATTCTATTGATTCATGTGAGGTGATGTCTGATGACAAGGTGATGTCAAGGAAAGTCAATTTGAGCTCTGAGGGTGTGGCTGCATGTACTGTAAATGTAGAAAGTCTAGCGAGCAACGAAGTACTGTGAAAACTGCGATGAACTAATCATCACAATACTTTCTCTACGCAGTAGTATGTTACCTTTTATTAATTCAGCTCTAGAAGTTGAAGTCGCAATACTTTCTACACGCAGTTTTGGCCATTGTTGACCACTTGCAATACTTTCATGGAAAACTGCTGTCACCACATAGCCTACTCTTCTTTGAATGACATCAATGGATCTTTTATGTGCACTTTCCCACAGACATTAATTGGTTTTAAGTCTGACTTACGAAAATTATATTTGTAAGTATGTATATATACAACTGCATAACAGATTACGTATGGGAATTAATTTATGTCCTTAACATGTTGATTCACTGAGAAGAATTGAAGTGACACTCTAATCACTAGACCACTTCTGAGGCTGATACTAGTAATTGGTTTTAAGTCTGACTTACGCAAATTATATTCGTAGGCATGTATATACAACTGCATAACAGATTACGTATGGGAATTAATTTATGTCCTTAACATGTTGATTCACTGAGGAGAATTGAAGTGACACTCTAATCACTGGACCACTTCTGAGGCTGATACTAGTAATTGGTTTTAAGTCTGACTTGACACTGGTGGAACGGCATGATGAGGTTAACTAAGAATCTAATCACGCGTCTGCCGTGGACACACGATGAAGGTCAGGTGTTGCCATCCCTCTGAAGTGCTTCGTAATTGAGCAACTAGTTGGCTGCCGCTACAACTGTCCAGAGTGTGTGAATTTCTCTCTCCGTGGCCACCGTATATACACATCCAGACACCTTCTTATCAGGACACTCGATCAATAGAGGGACTTGAATTATAGACAAGTTGGTCGTTATTGTGGATTTTTTACATCACCGTCTTGACACTTTGCGGTTCTGAGTACTTTTGGTTTGGAGTTTTTCTGCACTTTATTGATTGCCTTTTTCCCCCGTACCGACGCAATTAATTGAGCCGTGTAGACAATGTATATACAATATTGCTATCCTTATTAACATCTCGAGTAACTATAGGCTCTATGGCCTGCCGTACCACTGTTTTTGATTATGTGTATAAGTAGGTAGATATGCATGTACAGTTCATGGGAGTGGTTTGCTGTCAGATGATCAGATACCGTACCAGTGTTTCTGATTGAGTTATTTTATGACATTATATATCTATAGGCTATATATATAAACGTGCAAGCATTACCAAGACATTGTCGTCTATATGCAACGTTGGTTTTTTATTTGGATTTATCGATTATCATTTTGAAAAATTGATCATGAATACTGGATTGACTTTATTATGTCTTGCTGCAGTTTGACAGGAGTACATATATATATGTACATGTATTAAACAATTATTCAGAATTCTGTAAGAGTATGCGCACTATTAATGTTCTAAATACTGTTGGTGTGCAGCATATGTGTACTCGTGAACACGTTTTGAATTGGTTCCGATTGATTTCTGATCATATTTGATTAAAGTGTCGGTGGATCGTTGGCAATTTTATAGATTTTCCTTGCGACTGTTAAGCATCAGGTGAATGAACAATCTGCCCTGCAGGCTAACTTCACCCACCATAATACATGACAAACACTGGGTAATGTGTGTAACGATGGAGCATTTATCATGCAGGGACATACATGTCAAATTTAATAACACCATACCGGACAGCATGATGGACAGAACCATTCCGTTGTGTTCCCCCAGCACATGACATGCGGGCAGCAAAGGTAAGACGTCTTTTGGTTTTGTTTCGTTGCGTTTCGTTTGTTGCATGCTTGTCGTAATTTAAGAAGTGAGCAGTGAGGTAAAAAAAAGGTATATTGTCGAATGTAATACTGGTCAGTAGTATTAGGCCCACTCCACCGTACGTGTGTTACAATTCAGAATATGTTTTTACAGAACAATTATTCCTGAGAGATAACTCTTTTGTATATGTTTATAACTATGATGGTAATACAGTAGATTCCACTTAATTGCATACTGGTTAATAGCATAAATCGGTTATATGCATATGTTTATGCTACACAA